>NW_019059980.1:551141-562008 GCF_000696155.1 Zootermopsis nevadensis | reverse complement strand
CATTTCCCATTTCATATTCCTGATTATCCGCCATTATTACACTTCACGAAGAAAATACGTCTACCCTGAACGACCTCTGACGATGAAGAGGCAAGCGAGACCGCAAGCGTTCGTGGCCTACAGAAACATTAGACTCGCTCTCTGTATCCCGTGCACCAAACGATAACTGGGTAGCTGGCCAACCAACCTATTACGCCTGCCACAAAACGATTATTGAAAGTATCACTGCGCCAAAGTCTGACGTCATGAAGAAATAGTTCTGAAAACACTATTTTTTACGCGCATAGCTTTCCAGTTATGCTGGAGCTTAAAATAAAGCACGAAGCAAAAGTAAATGTTCATTGAAGCAATATTTATTTTGTATTAGTACAAATCACCATTGTAAAATAAGATTAATTTACATTGCAGAGTAATCTCCGATAGTCAAACTTGTATCGAGGGTTACTGTCCCGTAAAGTCTCGCAGTGATATCGACCGAAGTTTCAGGGGTGTCAACTGCCTCCATCATCAGGGTGATCCTCACCCAACGTGCAATATCACAAAAGGCAATTATATTTATACTAGCCGCAGTTTTCACCTGAAATCTTACATTACACTTCTCGAAACGTTTTAAACGTAATTATTGGATGATATTCTTATTTCTTTGAAAAGTTCAGAGAGATATCGCATTTTTAAGCCAAGGCACTAGAGGTTAGTAGTCAAGCTTCACGACCCGGCCACATTTCCACCTTGGTACCCACTGGGTAAGTTCCAGTTGCCCTTGCGACCAAGGAAGGACGTGTATTAATTCGTTACTCTGCCAGTTTACAAATTTCTTTTAAAAAAAATTACATTTGTCACGGCAGGAAGTATGAAGATGACCGTCTTATGCGTTGTTTGCGCCGTCTCATAGACTGATTGTGTGCTGCTGACGCCTCCATATTTAGGGCAGGGTTGTGGTACATATTCATCACCCTCATCACGGAGGCAGTAAGTACTGCTAAACGTCGTTCAATATTTACCAGAGTGCATGGTGCTGTGTCCCGGAAGACAGTCATGTTTATTCTTGTCTCTGTAAAAACATCAAAATCGTAAGGTTTTTGGCTTTCAGCGATAGGCCGCGTTGAATGTTGAGAATTATTCGACGTTTCGACAAACATTAGATTTGTCATCGCAGAGAAACAATAACATGTCAACTGCAATATCTGTGGAAACTGTACAATTCTCAATACGCCACGGGGCTCAGCCCCACAGAAAACGAAAGTTCCAGTACATTGAATTGCAAGGACAACAATCAGATCTTTGGCTTTGACCAGTACTCATATAACCTGCAGATGATGACAACAGACGCCAGCCAGAATCAAACAAAAGGCTTAACCCAGACGGATCAGGCTTTAAAGACTTGGGTCATGTAAGGCTTCTGTCTTTCTAGGGTATTTTCATGTTGAGTCTGGAAGACTATTCTATTGTGAAACAATGGAAACGTATTGACCTTTTTGCCGAAAGGACTCGGTTCAAGATGACCATATTCTGGAATGTAGGACATTGCAGTCTGGTATTATTAACGTTTCAGAGGAGATTAGGGTCACTTTCTTCGAGTACGTACATGCAAATTTCACGATTGCTTAAGGTACAATTTGGCTGCACGCGACAGACATGCGACAGAATTGCGAGACCGAGACTGGTCGCTTCCTGTCTGCTCTCTGTACAATCGTATGAAGTACAATTACGAGCGCGAGACAAAGACAGGAGACAGAGACAAAGCACAGGTGACAGCTCTCGGACCAGTAGTGTCTCGCGACGGGCTCAGTCAGCACGTGTGTTGTTGAGTAAAATAATGGCAGAAATTAAATTTACTGGTGACCAAGATGAGCAATTGGTAGAATTAGTAGCAGAAAACCGACCTCTCAACAAAACAAAGAAAACAAACACTTTGCCGCATGTCTCGGTCGTCACCTCAAAAGTGTGTGGCGACAAGCTGCGATGTGTCCGTCTCCCGTCTCTGTCGCCTGCCTCGGTCGCTTGTCTCTGTCGCGTGCAGCCAAATTGTACCTTTAGGATAAAATAGCCGCTTCCAAAACTTCTAACATTTGCCACAGAATACAAAAAAAAAATCTGCGAAATAATTTTGTCTTGTCGAATACTACAAAACGAAAAGTAGTAAGGACGGAACGCATGTCCTGCGTACCACATAACGGACAAGCTGCGATGTGTCTGTTTACCCGTGAATGGAACCCAGGAATCTCGCATTCCGTGTAGGCCCGCACCCCACTGAGGAAAACCGGGACAAAGAATATCAGTCAGGATAGCCAGACTTTGGGCCGATGTTTGAACCCACGACCTCTGGAGTGTGAAGCACAAATTATATAACCACTCGACGGCGTCTTTAGTATTTTTGCATTCTGATACTGTGTGATATAACCACAGTCAGAACTCTATGGGCCACGATGACCTCAAATTTTGAAAATGATCGAAAGTCCTCTGTGGTGTATCAACTCAGAAGACAGCCATCTCAGAACCTGTTTACCTGGCAGGATTGTAAGGACAAAGGGTGTTTGGGAAAATCCGTTTTTAGAAAATACAGTTATTTTGGTAGAAATAAATAAAATTATGCAGCGTTGTCAGTTTGCGTGATATAATTTCCTAATTCTTAATGTCATGTTACAAAAATTATAACTTAGCGAGGCAGAGATGTTTATATTGTAGTTAACGAAATGGTCAAGAAATTCAATGATTTTGCTTCCGAAAGTTCATTAACATGTCAATAAAATCTCTCAATCGAACATCATTCTGAGCTACTTGAATCAAACCTCCACCGTAACTATTTCTCTAAAAGACCAATTAAGTTTCGCCCTCTGAGGTTTCTACTATCTTCATGTTCTGTCATCTGGCTCTTGGCTATGGTGCCATAAAAGTCGATGAATTTCTTGAGTAGGTGAGTACCTTCTGAAGATGCAGTCTTGCCCTGTGTCGTGGTCAGTCAGGCAACAACGCAAGGCTTCGGTTTCTTTCTTGTGAGTCAAAGGTTGATCTGGCCTTTCTAAACAAAAGATCTTTGCTTTATGATTGTTGGCGGGGATTTCCAAGTGTCCCTGTACCTGCTCTGTACCACCCTTGGTTGAAGGTACCTGGCTCTCTGGTTCTGATGAACAGCGCTGGTATTTGACATGGTGGTCTCAGGGCACAATTTCTATAATGTTTAATGAGATGGAAAAATATTAATGAATTGTGACTATGTAATTCGGCTACGTGACATATTTTCGTATAAAAACACCTCTGAAACGTCGGTAAACTTTGACCAGTGTTCAAACTAATCACCGTGAGAACAATAAATATAACGTCGTGATCTGTTTTAAGGCATCTCTGGTCATTTAATAATAATTAAGAGAAAAACTATGGAACGGTTCAGAAAAAGCATTTCTGCCTGTTGAATTGTACAGTAACAAAGTTTTTAAAGAGGTTAGGAATCGTAAGGGTCATTAACCTATTGGTTTGAGCGTCGGGTAAAGTCTGCAGGTAGAGGGTATTTCTGGAATATGAAAGCCACTCCCCAAGTCTATTGTTTTTTTTTGAATGTGTAACCGCCAACTGACCGAAACTTTTACCTGTTACTGTGGAACAGGCAACCCCCCCCCCCCCCCCCCCCTGCTTTCCAGGAATACATTCCCGAAATAATTTTGAGTCAGGTCATTGCCTCTGATAACAAATGTTCACTGACATTTTAATGGATTTGGTAATTAACTAACTGAAGAGAACTGTCTTCTGAAATGTTGATCAAGGCAGGGCAGAATAAGTTTTTTGACATTTCGGAGGTGCTTACTGCTTCCATTTTCAGAGCGATCGTTGCAGCGAGAAATTAAAATTTGACTAACTAATCAACTCCATAGAGTGAAGCAGAGTCCTATTTTAGAAGCTAACAGAACGTTCAGCTGCTGAAGATATCCTCTGACTCTTATGGAACCAGAAGGTTCATTACTGTGTTTACAAAATAAGTACACGAAATAATTGAATATTTTTTTACATATTATGTTGGCTTAAATTGCTAAACGGTAACCAAGGAGCAGTTAACAAGGATCCTGGAAGTGGATGGTCTTATCTCCATGGTCTGCAGTCGGGAATTCGACGTCCCAAAAAAATGTTTCAACGAGGTTCAAGAGACGAGGTAGACTACTGTAACGAAAACGGCAATTGTAAAATACGAACAATATTTATCAAATCTAAAACTTCTTGACGATGGTGAAGAGTCAATTGAATAAAAATTTTCTTGGATATTATCCATCGTCTAGTAAATATAAAACGTAAAACGACGTTTCGGAGATGGGACTCTATCTCCGTCTTCAGGTTCCTACACAGTTGGGCCCACTAGATAGATTTAATCCCTATCTCGTTTTACGTTTTATATTTACTAGACGATGGATAATATCCAAGAAAATTTTTATTCAATTGACGAACAATATTAAAAAAAATACAAGAAAACAATATATGACTATGGGAATATGCTGTGTGTGTGTTCTAGAACACGGCGTTGATGAGAATATTTGGATGTAAGAGAGAGGAAGTAACACGATGTTGCAGAAAACTACATGACAAAGACCTTTTTAATTGGTATTCATCACCAAAATATTACTTTTGGCCCAGTTCTTGGATAAAGTTAGATGACTGACCGGTTCTACACAAAACGTCAACATTTACCTTCATGAATATTGAATTAAATAGATGTGGCATTTATTTCGTTATGCGTGCCTCCATTATCGATCGAGTCTTGTAATTAACCATCATGTTATGAGCTTAAATCTAGAAAAGGCAACATTACATTATTGGAAAATGTATATTAACTACAGAGGTTTACAAGTGTTTAAGATGTCCTTGTTGCCTCCATCATCAGGACAATGAGTAGTCTGTAAACTTCTATCAGACTACGTGGCGCTGCACTCCACAAGGCAGCCATGGGCGTAAACAGGATTTTCATAAATTGGAGATGACATGAAAATATAGACTAGAGCTATTACTTTCACGAGTATTTTTTCTTATTTTATGACAAAGTGTCAACCGCTCCTTAATTCATTTGGAGCCTATACATAAATCCTTGCCCTATAAGTGTACAGGCTTATCAAAACAAAACGTAACACATGTTAAATCCACCCTTTGACAATAAATTAGCATGTGTGTTACGAAGTATAAATACGAAACACAAGATATTACATTTTTCTAACAATAACGCTCAACTATAGAGTTTCTTATAAAAATCAACGGCACTGCTTTGAACAAATCCCCTCTTCTCAAAGTGCGGGTGTTACAAAACCAGATGTTGACATTTATCATATTGTGACGTGTTGCGGTGAGAGCAGCATAACAATGTCAATAAACAGTTTAGTTGTCTGTTTATTGACATTGTCGCGTCTGGCATTGTTGTCTGTTTATTAACATTATTGTATTTGGCATTGTCGTATTCGGCATTGTTGTGTCTATTTATAGACATTGTTGCTTTTGGAATTGTTGTATTCGTTTATAATTGTTGTGTCTGTTTATTGACATTGTCGCGTCTGGCATTGTTGTCTGTTTATTAACATTATTGTATTTGGCATTGTCGTATTCGGCATTGTTGTGTCTATTTATAGACATTGTTGCTTTTGGAATTGTTGTATTCGTTTATAATTGTTGTGTCTGTTTATTGACATTGTCGCGTCTGGCATTGTTGTCTGTTTATTAACATTATTGTATTTGGCATTGTCGTATTCGGCATTGTTGTGTCTATTTATAGACATTGTTGCTTTTGGAATTGTTGTATTCGTTTATAATTGTTGTGTCTGTTTAATGACATTGTTGTATTCATTAAGATATTTGATGAATTTATACGTGGATTTACACAGTTATAGAGTAATTCAGGATAGTAAGTCTCACGTATAATAAAAACTTTATAATTTGTACCCTTTAATAAAAATTAATGGAATAATCAAATCAAATTGGATGAGGCTGTCGTTGCGCGGGAGAGATCAAAAATGTGTACACAATTTCAATAGGGAAATCTGAAGGGACGATACGTCTTGGGAAACTCAGACGTAGATGGGATCAAAATATTAAAACAGAACTTAAATAAATAAGATGTTTGTGGACTGTATTTCTCTCGGGACAGATACGAGTTGTGAAATACGTAAGAATAAAAACATGAGAAGCTCACACACATGTTTTTTCGCCCTGTTACTTGCCACGTGTTATCCGACAGATTCACCGCAAATCACAAGGTTCTAAAGGATCTTCAACAATTGCCCAACAAAAGAAATGCGGAATCCACAATAGAAGATCTTGTCCGTGGATCAAGAGGATGAGTGGGAAAGAAACCGAGATAAAGAACAAGAAAGGAGAGAGACAGAGAAAGAGAGAAAAGAAGAATGGAACGGTTTGGTAACAAATTGACGGATTTGTGTGGCGATGGAGGGAGATAAATTCGGGAGAGGGGAGTTGAAATGTCGGCGACAAAGTGTACCATGGTGCTGACGTCTTCCCTGACTGGGGCTTTTCCTTTGTCAAATTGCGACTTCCCATCGGTCACGGTTCGTCACCTTAAAGCCTTACTTCTTCCTACGAATACCGCCCAATTCACACACACACACACACACACACACACACGTCGCAAGCCCGAACAACTAAAAGGACAGTGACCAAAAACAGACGACGTGAACGAGGTACTTACTAAGTTAGTCTGCTGGTCATTCGATCAATCTGTCAGTCAATGAATCGACGAGTTTTTCAACGTATTAGTGTCTCACTGACCAGTGATGCTGATCTGTTAATTAATTAATCTGTCTCCTAATCAATCAGATTATAATTCATATAATCGATCAATCAGTCAATAGATCTGATAATCATTCGATTCATGAAAATAGACCAGACCGTAGCCTGAAGAAGACTGTCTTCTGGGTTGTTGCGCCGTGTAATGTGGTAGAAGTTTACCGACGTTTCAGAGGTATTTCCATCTTGCTTGCTGCTTTCATCATCATTTTTTTGTTTCAATTCACTCGTGAATCACTGAAAGCAGCTTAAGATCAGTTTACATTCTGCATTCTCCAATCCTGAGAAGTGTATCAGTAGACAGGCTTCCGTTTTAGGTAGGTTTCGCTTTTCAAACTATTTGCGTGTCCCTGTGGAGTCTTCAAACCTTGTTCAGGTCGGAATTTTATGTGTACAGCAGACCGCCCAGGTTTCATTATTCGCGGGGAAAAAGAAATATTTTTGCATAGCGACTTGGGTTCTTCGTTTTTTTTTTGCGATCAAACCTTGTTCAGGTCGGAATTTTATGTATACAGCAGACCGTCCAGGTTTCTTTATTCTCAATGGCTGTTGCGCAGGCGCAAACTGTAATACGTAACAGCCCACATCTGCCCGTACCACGTGCCACACCTGGTATACTTCGACTGTAATTTTAGCATTTTTATAACTGAGTGTCGTCCTTTGTTCTACCACCCTGACAACGTTCAACCAGGAACGCCTACGCAAACAAATTTTTCGTGTCTTTTAACCAGTAATTATAATTGTCAAATGTCATGTTAAATGTGTTTTTGGTTCCCCTAACCTCATTCTTCATGTAAGTTCTGAACTTCGCTTTTCACCGCGGTTTCTCGGTACGCGGAAATTTCCAAGATCGTATATCCCGAGAACGACCTGTGATTTCTATTTCAGTGCCGTAAGTTTTAACCTCCTCCCTCTCGCTTCGTATCCACAATGAGCCATCCTCACTTATACATTGTCTGAATTATTCCTGTCACGTGGTCGCACCAAAATCAACAGCTCATTCTATAAATTAAGCAATACTAATCACCCCTGCAACTCTTTTTTCGCAGGGTGACGTACTGAAGTCCGTGCATGTAGCATGGGGGTTGGTCACTTGACCCCCTGACATTGCCAGTCTCTGGTCAATAAAACGGTGGGGTCTCGGGTCACGTGGGAGTGAAATATATATATATATTCAATGACGTCATGCAGTCTGTACACCTGTCAGATGTGTGTACTGTACTCAGCTGCAATACCACCTTAATAAATTTCGAAACCTGAAGACAGCGTAAAAAGTAACTGGAGTACAGTTTGTCTGTAGGCAAACAGATTATAAGGACAGAAATGCAGTCAAGTATTTAAAACACTTTATAGAAAATAGAGCAACGCCTGTTTCTTAGTAATCTGTGTTGTGTGGAGTACAGTCGTGAACAAGCGTGCAGGAAACTTACGGCTAAATGCGAGTCACAACCGACAGCACATCATGCAACACAACGTGATCATAATAAGGGTGAGTTCTTAGGTCCGTGCCTGCACGAGTAGCCACAGAATGCGATATTTTGGATCTTCCAACAAAAACACCACAGCATTCATCCTTCATATTCGAGAGGCCCTCTTCTCGAAAGTTGGATATTTTCACTGAAGTCTTCACGATTCAACTCAAGTCCACGTTCCTCAAGGCAAATGCTAAGGTAGATTCTTTCTTCGTTCATTAACGTCAGTTATTCATCATCCGAATAGGTCACATAACATTAACACGAGATTAAATTGAATAATAAACTTGGAGTGATTTGCAAGAACTGATACTACTACAATGTATTTTTATTCCAGGGGTCCTTCACCAGGAAGACGATGTTTATGTCGATGTTTGTCTTCTGGACTGCAACGCCACGTGGTCTTGTAGGTAGATACCATCATTATCATAATCATTATCATCATCAACTAAGATGATTGTCTCCTGGGTTGTAGAGCCATAAAAGTTTACCAACGCTTCAGAGATACTTGCTGCTTGCATCATCAGGGCTATGATCACCTTGATGATGGAGGCAGTAAGATACCAATAATTGTCTCAAGAGGAATAAGTGATTTTGTATTCATGTCGTATTATAACAAAACAATGGCAGGATCTTGCGAATACGTCAATGATCCTTTGGGTCCCGTTAGAAGTTGGGAATTTCATCACTAACTGAACTGCTGTTAAGTTCCTCAAGAAGGACTCTTTTCCATAAAGTTACTTACTTGTATGAAAACAATCTTTAAGCGCATTTATTATTTACGTCATACACATGAAATAGAGACATTCAAAATATAAGGCAAAGTTTTATTTACAAAAAAGACTTGTTCATGCTCTGTTCCGTAACAGTACTTAGTACGTCTGACGAAGAGTGCCGCTTCAATCTTTTGATCTCCAAACCATGAAAATCTTTGCCCATGTCTCAATTCGTAGCAGAAAAATGAGATGAAGACAGAAATAAGGAATTCAAGAAATACATTTGCATGCAAATTGAATATGCAAATATAACTAATTCTTTCCTGAAGCATCCTTTGCAGGAAGAGACATTTCTTTAGCAAATGGAAATTTCAATAACGTGTTCCTTCCATACTGAAAAAAAAACCTTTGAAAAGCTGTTGCATTTTTCTGTGATAGATTCCTTAATATTCTGAACATAGAAAAAGTCGCCAAGAGTTTGTATCCCGTGTAACCTACGTAAATGTCGGTCGATGATGATTCGGATACGTTTGAAAAGAGCGTCCAAAAAGTTTCTATACGTTATACAACAAACATTTTCTTAAATTGACATTTATTTACAAAATATATTGACCACTACTCCATTTTGCTTTTATAGCACACAACTGCCATGAATCCGTACATCCACTCTAGACAAAAAATAATCTTGTTTCCAGTCTCTGCAAGTTTGAGATTTGCAATTATGTATCTACCGAACAGAGAGTTTTTGGACATTCTGTATCTCCTCTCAGTCCTTACAGGGGTTACACAAGTTTCCAAGTAACTATTAAGCTTCCCCTCACATTTCTTTCGTCACTAGGCCTTAATCATCTCTAAAGTTGCTACAGCTTCTTTAAATAGCAAATGGCGTACAATATTTGGAGTGCTCAAAAACTTTGAGTATAGTCGCTAGTTTTCATTACCTTCATTGTCTTTGTTAATTGCAAAAATAAGAAGTAAACTGAGCGGTCCAATTCCGGAGTTTTGAAACCTGCCATGTGATTCCACTATCAGGACTTTGTAATTCAATTTCAGGAAAGCGAAAACTCTTAAACGCCAATACCAAGTTCATACGTAGGTAGATAAATGGTTTCAGATCGTACA
The DNA here is from genome assembly GCF_000696155.1 of Zootermopsis nevadensis. The sequence goes on along the minus strand of NW_019059980.1, from coordinate 551,930 downwards.
CAGGATGTTGTCAGTAATAAAGACATTCATTATACATGATCTATCGACCTGACATGAATTTTCATTCCATTAATGTTATACTAGGGGTTATGACCCTGCTAGCTTCCCTCGCTAATACCGCTGGGGGTTCCCAGAATTTCCTACTTTTCCTACATTTCCTTGCTACTTTTCCGTAATTCTCTTGCTGTAAATTTCCTCTACTTCATCTTAGGAATTTAACATATAATATATTTGGGAAGAGAACATGAGATAAATTAAAACATACTTAATACGTTGAGACTATTGACATATTATATCGACTTTGGTCATCAGAAGATATTCGACCAAACCGTTGTTTGTAAATCTTCCTATAATTTATAAGATTTGAGGTTCTCACAACAGTGAGTACGAAGATAACTGTCTTGTGGGTCCTATCAGACTAAGCGACGCTACGCACCAGAAGACAGCCATCTTCCTGTAATTTTGATTATATTTCTGTGCACAGGGTTTCTTAAAATTTCGTGTACAATTATTGTCAACCCAGTCCTCGAACTGATTCACTTGTACTGTGGAAGATGATCACATTCTTCGTCAAGTCAGGTGCCCAATAAAATTGTTTTACTCTTCCTACCAAGCTCTATGTTACGGACATTATCCTACATGAAGATTTCCGTCTTCTGGGTTGTTGCGCTGTGTAGTCTGGTCGATGTTAACCAACGTTTCAGAGGTCATACTGCCTCCGTCATCAGGGCGATGAGTATGAAGATTTCTGTCTTCTGGGTTGTTGCGCTGTGTAGTCTGGTCGATGTT
>NW_019059980.1:521092-539490 GCF_000696155.1 Zootermopsis nevadensis | reverse complement strand
CGGTATAAGCCTTCTTAACTTTTTAGACAACGGATAAGATAAATTCTGAGACTGAATACCTTGAGCAGGATTCGAAACCATAATCCAACATAGCGACCTAACATACTAAAGTATTATTCCTTCCTTGTTAATTCACTAATAATTAATACCATCATTACCACAATTGAAAACAAAATAATAACGGTTTGGGTTCTCTTAACTGTTCCAGCTTTAGCTTTTATGTCTGAAATATCGGTCTTCTCTGAGTTCTCATCAGATATCATTTCGAAGATGGCTGTCTTCTGGATTGTTGTTCAGTGTATTCTGGTAGAAGTTCAACAACGACGAGTAACTATCACCCTGATAATGGAGGCAGCAAAGACCTGTTAAACGTCGGTAAACTTCTACCAGACTACACGGTGCAACAACCCAGAAGACAGCCATCTTCAGACTCACTGTCATGAGAACCTCAAATCCTACAAATCTCATTTCCCTTTACGTGGAGTGAAGTTGTCCCACTAACTTATTAAACACCAGTCCATCAAGGCCGGCATTAGTGGCACTAAGGCTTCATTTATTATTGACTTTGGCACTTTTCTAAGACCCATCGTTCCATGTTTTATGTGTACCATAAATATGAGTCGAAGCCAATGTCTCATGGGCAGTCCACTGAGTTCGGAGGCGAATTTACGAAACCCCACCGTCATGCGAACTCTAGAAGAAACATGATTCCATGCCCTGGGTCTCCCAACAAAGCGGGGGCTTGAAAAAGGGAGAGTGTGGTCAGTAAACTGAGAAGACACACATCGTGGATATTGATTATTGGCTTAATCAATTATGCAACACACACGAGGAAAGAACACGGCTGTGTGATAATTTTCAGGGAACAGATAGAGTTATTAGCTTCATATGGGCTGTTACGTAGCTTAATAAGTTTAAGAGTGTACGGTGTATTGTTGAAAATGCAACTGTTTCTATTGTGCAGAATTGTGGAAAATGTTACATGGCTAGTATGAGAGAAAAACATTCATAGGGAGCCCTAAGCATAGGTGGGAGGATAATATTAAAATTAATCTGAAATAAATCTGTTGGGAGGATGTAAACTGGATTCATCTGGCTTAGGATACCAGTGGTGGGCTCTCGTGTACACAATACAAACTTTAGGTGATTTGGATGTCTTTGAATTTCTTGAAAGGATGACCGACTATTAGCTTCTTAAAGACTCTATTCTGTGGAATTTGTGTATGCGTAACCTATAGTCCAGTGGTTGCAGACTTTCGTTTCTAGTCTATTCGGTCGGCGGTCTAGGTTGTAAATAAAAAAGAATATTTGCAGACTGAGGCGAAGTGTATGCGTGTATCACCGTTCAATATCGTTTCGAAGAATTTCCATTTTCATGAACGTCAGTACGAGAGCCACTGCAAAGAAGTAATTTTTTAGTAACTCACCATATGTAATATGGCTGCCATACGAATGTGTAACGAGAACAAAACCGACGTTTCAGAGGGGATTACTAACTAACGCCTCGTGAAACGTCGGTCAATATCTACCAGAGTACACGATGTAACATCCCAGGAGACGGCCATCTTTAGACTAGTCGCCGTGAGAAAGTAAAATTTTACGGCTATTAAATTTTATTTTCCACAATATCAAAGAATTTTTACGCTGCTGAGTAACAATAAACTTTTGAAGAATTTCCCTAATCATCGACGATTTATTCCGGACTTGTTAAAATGGTAGGCCCAGTGATCTATTTCCGTGTATCTCATAAACTTTTCATGAAAGCTTCTTATGAATACGGTGTACGAAGTGTTCCATTATGTCGAGCGCGTCTGAGGCACCCACATCGCAGCTCTTAATACCGGGGGATGAGGTGTTAATCCTGTTGAAATACGAGAGCTCTCATAGAACGTCCCTGAGTGCTTACTCGGTGTCCTTGTCCAACAGCTGAGCCCACATTCCACAGTCTGGCTCAGTGACTGAGGCAGAAACCAGAACTAGTTCTTAATTCGGACAAGCAAATATATTAGACGACCTGAAGATGGCCGTCTTCTGGGTTGTAGTAACGTGTAGTCTGGTAGAAATTCACGTCGTCAATTTCAAGCCTATAACTCCTTTAAATTGGGGACCTAAGTGTAACTCAGTCTGATCTTTAAACTTGTCAACCAATCCATAAATAATTAATCAACCGACTGATTTGGGATGGATATAAGTGACTCACGACATAATCCAATAATGCCCATTGTTTCGCACGATGGAAATTCTGAGTTCTGTGAATAAATAAAGCTGTCCCACTACACGCCATGTAGACGCTAGGGGGGAGAGCAGGTATAGTTCCTATGTGAATATTATGTTAAGTAAGTCAAATGTATTTCTGTACGTTGCTATGTGACTGGTTGCTATAGACAAGGTTCTGTTACAGCTACATGGGTTGGAGGAGGTTACATCAACGGTACAGCCGAAATGATCTACACGTCGGGTTTGATTTGGTGCCAGGCGCCCTTTGGATACGCTCTCAGCCTAGTATTAGGTAAGGAAGCCTGATTTGTGACTAAATTACCAACCAATTAACTAATGAACAAAATAAACAACTAGACAAGTAAACAATCAATCATCCAACCAACAAAGTAACGGACCAACGATTAAACTAAGCCCATAGTGTGCAAAATACAGACCTAAGAGATAAAAATGCTTGTATATTAGTAAAATTTAGGGTTTTCAAAAATTGAAACTGGGTGTTAAAAATGTGTTTCGTGAGATTTTGTTACCACGATGCGTGTTTCACAAACGAAAGTAGAAGCAGAACAGGCGAAAAAATTCTTTATTACCACTGAACTGAAAAAAAGTCTGGGCTAAATGTATCCAGCGGGTAGACCTAACTCGCAAGTTGGTGTGTTCAGGCGGCATTTTCTTCGCGAACAAGATGCGACAGCAAGGCTATATCACCATGCTGGACCCCCTGCAAGACTCCTTCGGAGAGAGAATGGGAGGATTGCTTTTCCTGCCTGCCCTCTGTGGCGAGGTCTTCTGGGCTGCCGGCATTTTGGCTGCTCTGGGTGAGTACCGACGCTATCGAGAATTGATATGTAGGTTATCAATGTCTGTGTAATTGTACAGACATGCAAGAACTATATACAATTAGATTGTACGCATAGACACACACGCACAATTTAAAATAGATTTTAAAATATCACTCTGAGAGCCATGAATACTAAGACGGAAAGAGGACAAAAATAGTGTAACTTTGTGTTTAGATAATTATCCTATAATATCTGAAAGACTCGACTAGATAAACTTACGCGGAGAATACCGATTAATGGATAGACAGAGACGTCTCTTTTATTCGATTAAATATCTTTGTTGCTTGTGAGGGTTTGTTTTTGTATTTATTTATTCTTTGGTTATTCTGTATCGTGATGAAAAGATATTCAAGATATATAAGGAGTGTTTATTTTAAAAGGGCCCTAACTGTTGCACACGGCCTCCACGCTAGACATTTTTTGTATAATGTTTCATTGTAAACTAAAGCCTCAATTTATAAAATTGGGATTTATTTTTCCTTCGGCTTATATGATCTGATACCTATCATAATTTCGGATTATCAATAACATGATCATGCCTTTTGCTGCATAATAACAGCAAATGTTTTCGAATCCTTGCTTGAGAGTCATACGAGGTTTTCCACAGGCGCCACACTCAGCGTCATCATCGATATGGACCATCGAACGAGTGTCATCCTCAGCTCCTGTATCGCTATTATCTACACACTCTTTGGCGGACTTTACAGCGTCGCTTACACAGATGTAATACAGCTGTTCTGCATCTTTATTGGACTCGTGAGTAATCTTAAGATACTAAAGAGCATCTGTGTATCGATATAATACTATGAAGACATAAATCGTCATACTCACCACTGTGAAAACCTCAAATCTTACACGATATAATATTATTTCGCTTGGACAGATGGCGAGATAAGATGATAGTACAAATGGTGTCATGTAGTAGTAAGAATAATGACTTATGGAAGAGACAGAAAGTTCAGTAGCACAAATTTGATTGTAGTAATTTTTGTAGCTTTGAAGAAGAAAGGGTTTTAATTAGGAACTATTATCTTTGCACATATTTTAGTAACATTTGCTAACCATTTTAAGTGTCTGTAATTTTCCACGTCATGAAATTGATACATCAGTTGGGATAAAAGATAAGAACAAAAGAAGTAATAAAAAATAACGACTCGAAAATCTGAGAAAAGGATTTTGTTTATCAATATTTAAATTCAGGCATATTAAATATTTTTAAAACAGACTGCGTTTGTGGGTATAGTACATTTTCCAGAATATGTAGTGACTATTTTATTAAACAGCTATAACAAGCAGATCTTTGTATCGGAGAAGATCAGTGCTAATTTTGTGAGAAAATGTTTTTAGATGATATTGCTGCATTAATTTGATCAAGTATGACTATTTATTGCAGTGGATGTGCATCCCGTTTGCGATGTACAACGAGCATGTTGGATCTCTCTCTTCGGATGCTGTTGATTGGATCGGTACAGTGGAACCTTCTCAATACTTTTATTACATCGACAATGGACTACTTCTTATCTTTGGAGGAATACCATGGCAAGTGAGTCAAAGACAAAGAATAGAGTAAGACGAAAATCAACTAAAGTAATGATGATGATGATGATGATGATCTTCTAGATTTTGGGTCATTGCTACAACCCTGAAGATGGAGGCAGTATGTTTTTCCGAAACGTTTAATCTACCGACGAATCTACACGGCGCCAAAACCCAGAAGCTCATCATCCCTACCGCCGTGAAAACCTCAAATCTCATAAATGAATAAATCATTGTAATTCATATAGTCTTTCTCTATGAAGGAAAATAAAAATTAGAAGACTTTGAAAATAATTTGCAAGTAACATTTTAAAAACTAGTAAACAATAATTAATTAATGAAAAATGTACACGATATGTTGATTGGAAATCCTGATGGGAAGAGACCAATAAGGAAACTTAGGAGTGGGTGGAGGATAATATGTAAAAGGGTCTTAGGGAAATCGCATCTGGGGGTGTAGATTGGATTCATGTGGTTAAGGTTAAGGACCGATGGTGGGGTTCTGTAAGGACGACAACGAACCTTCGGATTCCGTAACATACAAGGAATTTCTTAACAAGCTGAATGTACTGTTAACTTCTCAATAAATACCCTATTCCATGGAGATAGTTATTTAATATTTACTAAATACATGCGACGCCCCTGATGATGGAGGCAACAAACGTCTCTGAAACGATGGTAAACTTCTACCAGACTACACGGCGCTACATTCCAGAAGACCGCCATCTTCCGACTCACCACCGTGAAAACCTCAAATCCTACGCATACGTCTTGTTTCAGGTGTACTTTCAGAGGGTGTTGTCCAGCAAAACAGCAGCCAGGGCCCAGATATTGTCATATGTCGCTGCGTTCGGCTGTATCATCATGGCGATTCCGCCAGTGCTGATCGGCGCCATTGCAAGATCCACCTGTAAGTTTTTATCGTACGCCTATAAATCCGCTAATAAAGGCAGGTCTCATTCTGACGAAGATTATTCTAAACCCCATCGCAAACCTCGTGTCTCCTCATGTTTCAGCGTGGAATGAGACGGGTTATAAGGGAGTCTATCCACTGTCTTCTGAGGAGACCAGCATGATCCTCCCGATGGTCTTACAGTACCTGACGCCGAGCTTCGTGTCCTTCTTCGGTCTGGGCGCTGTCTCTGCCGCGGTTATGTCTTCAGCGGATTCCAGTGTTCTGTCAGCTAGTTCCATGTTCGCACGTAACGTCTACAGACTCATCTTTCGACAGAGGGTTAGTGCTTACGAGTCACACGAAATGCATCTACACTGCTCTTGTCCTTGATTTTTCACAGGCTTTCGTTCATAGGTGGCCTCAGATGTTTTCGGGTAAACTTTGCAGTTGCCATCTTAAGGCTTAATGGAAACTGAAATGCTTGTCCAAACTTTGGATGACTATGAACATTTGACCCCGAGAGCGGAAGTTAAGCATGCCTAAAAGGTGTTCATGAAATGAGCACTTTCCCTTGCATAGCAGCAAATGTACAAGTCTGGCTCGAAAGAAGTTGCATTTGACGTCCTAGGGGGAAAAAAAGTGCCCATTAGCTTAACCACAACCGTTTGTCTGCATGTCTGCCTAAAAATTTGGGGACGGTTAAACGGGCTGTCACGAAATTTGATACTGAGGAGTTAAATTAAAATCTCTAAAAACACTCAAATTTTTATTAAGACCAAACAGGTCCTTTATGCGTATCTGCGCATGGAAACGGCTAGGTGGGGAATCCCCACGTTACCCTGGATACAATAACCCCTTTCGTCTCCTATGCTACCTCGGTTAATATTATTTCCACCTGCTTGCGGAATCCCCATATAACTGCGCAACCACGTTAAGGAATTACCTGTAATGATGTCATCATCCAGCCAGACAGGCTCCAGATACTCCAGAAACTTTGATGCCATGTACGCCATACAGAGAGATCAAAGATTAAATTCTCCTAAATAAGCTACAATTGTTATGCTATTTTTATATTTACTAAATTGTTCAATTCATTAAAAGTATTTCTATACGGGGCTCCATTTATCGAATTTTTTTAAGGCACGTAAGAATGAAGGGAAATGAAGAATAGCTACAATAGAGTGATGACGTTATCCAGCGCATTATGCACGCGACGAGACTGTCATCTGGAATTTGTAAAAGACTGTCATAAAAATAAGTTCTTGGTTTGAGTCTCGATGTTATTATTCTGAGCTGTGACGTCTTGTGGACTTGTGGAGGAACGTATCGTCTCAGTTTTAGGACTGCTTTCTTCAGTCCTAAAGACAGAGAGTATGTTTCTCCGAAACGCTGATATTCACCAACAAGTGAAGTTGGCGTTATTATCCAGAAGACAGACATTGACCACAGTGAGAACCTCAAATATCTTCCACAGACTTAAGTCAAAGAAATGTCCAGCTCAGATAATTACAAAATGCTTGCCTTGGTATACAGCAGAACAATTTCTGTTGAATCTCACAGGTAGGTGCAATACAAAACAAGAAATTGTATCCAATTTATTACGAGTACTAGAGTGTGTTACCCAGTTCCTCTTTGCAGGCTTCTGAGATGGAGATTATTTGGGTAATGAGGGTTTCGATCTTGGTCGTTGGAGCGCTGGCAACAGTAATGGCACTTACTATCCCTTCCATCTATGGCCTTTGGTAAGTTCCACAATCTGTACCGTTTAACAAATACAGAGTAAGTCACAGTTGGGTCCCGATTTAAATAAACACTGAGTATTTATTAAAATGAAAATTGCAAAACAGAGTTTTCCCCAACACGATTTTCAATGTAACATATACGCGGCTTTGTTCAATTTAGTGTTATAATTCTTTTAATCGGTACTTAATTATGATTTACTTTTTATTATTAGGTGATGAACAAAAGGTGGTCTGAAGGCATGTAACACTAACTGCTGCTATATATTTTTTATTGTATAATTTTTCTTGTAGGTTATCGTGCCTAAATGCAGTCTTACGTCCATGTCTCTTGTCCTCAGGTCCATGTGTTCAGACCTCGTGTATGTGATCCTATTCCCACAACTGCTGATGGTGGTACACTTTAAGCATCACTGCAATACGTACGGTAGTTTAACCGCTTACATCGTCGCCTTCTTCGTCAGAATGACAGGAGGAGAGCCGTTACTTGGGTTGCCCGCCATGATACACTACCCGGGTTGGGATGGCGAAAATCAGCTGTTCCCGTTCCGAACCATGGCCATGCTCATGTCTCTTGTTACTCTCATCTTAGTTTCTTGGGGCACCAAGTAAGTAACCGCGCGTCTGAACATATACAGGGCGTTCGTTTTAAGAGGAAAGCTACTTTACTCGACATCGCCGTGTTGACATCGATAGCTTTTGGCAGTTCTTTTCAAACCCTGGTCGTGGTTTTGTCTCGTATAATTTATTTACTAACACTTTAATCTCTTGATACACATAATACGCAGTCAGTTTTTACAGAATACCTGTAAATTATATTGCGTTTATTTCGAAACTGCTTCTCCCTATTTGTAATAACTGTTATTAATAACAACACTTAATTACCACCTACTGCACAAGTCTTGACTTATTATTTTCGGACCTTTTCAGAATTCTGAGCATTTCTGTACCAATGTCTCTAAGACACAAATTAAGCAATTCGAAATTCTAGGGTTTTTTTCATACAAATATACAGATATTTTATTCCAATAAAGGGTGTTTGAGTCGGAACTGTTTGGCATCAGTTTATTTTTGTAGGAATATCGACAATAAAGTTCAATGGCGATGACCGTCTTCCAGGATGGTGCACCGTGCAGTCTGGTAGAAGTATACTGACGTTTCAGAAGTGCTTGTTGTTTCCATAATCAGAGCGATTCTCATTGATGAAGGCAGCAAACACCTGGCCAACATCGGTTACTTATACCAGACTGCAGCAGGGAGTAACAACCCAGAAGACATTCATCTTCGTACTTGCTGGTCTAAGAACCAGAAATATTACAAACTTAGTTCCTTTGATAACGCGTGGATGTCATCTTCACGCCAATGCCCACAGGTGGATCTTCGAGACCGGGAGACTTGCACCAGGTTACGACATCTTCCGATGCGTGGTCAACATTCCCGAGGACGTGGAGCGAGTCGACGAGCCTGCCGAGGGCGGGGAGCAGATGGCCGTCATGACGAGTGCCATGCGGCAGTACGGAGCGGCGACCATGGTCGGAAAGGACGAAATGAACGGGCGAATCAACCCGGCGCTAGAGCCGGACGACGACATGGACATGGCTGAGGTAGAGAAGACACGAGGGGTTCGGCCGAGGGTCGTCAGTGGCACGACGGCCGGGGGAGGGGGGAGTAGGGGAAATCCATCGACGGGAATCCCCGTGAATGAAAACGGTAGCAGCCCCAAACAAGGACAAACATCGCTCTAAGGCTAAGCGACTTGCTTTAAGGCTGTATTCAAAGAATTTCCGTTACAAGTACCTTCTTAATTTCTCGGTGAGTGCGCTGCAGTATTACCAAATATGAAAAAAATTAATAACTGAGACAAGAAAAAGGATAAAAAAGGTGGTTTATCAATTAGCAAAATAACTGGTCATTAAGACATAAAAGTCAATGTAATTGTGATTATGTTAATAATCTATATGTCATATTAAGAACGTAGCCAGAATTTGGTCATTATGGTTTCAAATCAAGCGTTATATAAAGCCGACGGACAATTATCGATACTAAAATAATTCTAGTATTGAAAATTTATAACAGTATTTAATTTAAATTTTAGGTATCTATTATAATGTGAGTACAACAGATACGTATGCCATTCGAAGTTAAATTTTTACCTCAGAACTTTTAAAATAAATGGCGTAGCGTCCAAAGTCTTAAACTGGCGTTAGAAGACAGAAAATAAGGTCACCAATACGAGGATCAAATGTTTAATGCTGTTAGGTAAATAATCACACAGTGAGAATGACACAAAGCCTATAATTAGACTCCGTGTTCAATATGCGGAATTATTAGATGTTAAAGCATGTGATACATATAGTTACCACAGTGATTTATCGGGATAATCGTGGCAGCTGTATTAAATTCGCATATTATGTCGTGAAACAAAATATTATAACTTTTTCCGTCCGACCAGTCAGAAAATATGAGACTGTATTTCAGTACTGCAGAAAGTTAACATTTCGATAAAAAAAGTCACACTTCATAAACAGATATTTCACAGATTACATTAATGCATATGCAGATTTATTAATGTAGCATTTAAATTGAAAATGTCGAAAACAGAGATTTAAAGTTACTTACAGAGATTTTAATTTTTAAATAATGAAAGAAAATATTACAGAAATTAATTTCTCATAGTGTGGTATTATTCCCTCTAGTACCCTGTCTCCTCGCCCAGCCTTTACCTAGAGACCACAAATAACTATGTGTGGTACATATCATAAATGAAGTATCGTAGTATAATTTAACTATTATTTGTGCTGTGTTTTAAGAACAGGGGTGTAACATACTGACCTTCAGAAACAATTTTAATCGCTTGTTAGAGTACTTGGTAATCGTGGGCTTTAATCTTAAACTGTTTGTAAGTTCTGTGTAGGGGTACAAATCAGTAATATTATTCTTGGTTAAATGTTTGGCAGGCTATAGATGTGCCAATATCCCGTGGCGAATCCATGCAAATGAAAACATTTGCCATGGTTTACTGATGATGATTCAAGGACTAAAGCTCAACTCTTCAATGGAGGAGTTTGGGCATCATGAGGTACAACTTCGGAAGCCGCGTTGGGCTTCAAGTGACTGTCAGTTTTATTTATATGGATAATGGAAGTCTCTATAATAAACACAAATGATCTTAGCGTTTAGTATGTTTGTATTATACAGAAAGTATCACTAAATAAAAACAGATAAGTCCCATTGTTCTAACCACAACATTGTTAGATGGAAATTAATAAGATATGCTCACTGACGTTCTGTTATTTGGAATTGTAATTATAGATGTATATAAATATCGATGTAAATTCACGTGTCACAAATGTGATATTCTAACATATCAACATGATTTTTATCAGTGTATTGTTTTGAAAAATCAGTAGACGATCTAGGGGAGGGAATGCCCGCTTTGTTCACAAACATCAATGAATATATATGGGATTTTCACAAACTTCTATATGTCGCGATAATGTGAAATGGATTGTTACAGTGGTCACAAACATTTTTGTGTAATATTAATCCCGTGGGACATAAGTTTTAATTGAGATTTGCTTGAAATCGTATAGGAAAAAAATTATATAATATATATTTACGTACTGATAGGCATTTTTATTTATAGTGTAGACAGTAAACTTTACTATATAATTGTTAAAGATATTTAAATTTCATTTATTTTCAATGTGTAATAGTAATATGCATTTAAACGTTACATAATAAAAGACTGTCACGAAAATGTCGAAACAAAGCGGATGAAAGAAATGTTTATCATAGAGTATCAATGATTATTAATGCTTTGATGAGGAGGGGAGCATTTAATGACCAATAGCAGCTCCGGTATTAGAGTAAAGGAAAATATCATTATAAAACGCGATCTATTTTATGTTACATAATATAATGTAAACGTTGATATTATTGACACATAATGCCACTGTTGTTGTTGTAAACGTAGCGCCTAGAGTATAGACAATTAGTAATGTCACGCGGCGAGACCGAATGAGAATTGTCCATAAACTGGAGAACTATGTTTTCGATTTCAAAACATTATTTCGTGTCTTCCATATTGTTAATTTCAGACATGAATCCCCCTTATACATCCACTGATAATAAAACTAATAAACACGTTTTAATTTAATGCATTGCATTGCTCTTAATTTCGTGAATGCTAACTGATTTATCACTATAATATAAATACAGCAGATTAAAAATATTTTGCTTAATGCAAATACGACCGTTTTCACATGTACGAGTTATCTGAAATCAACATTATAAATTATGTCCTAAAATGTACATAATATGTCACAATTTGGTCGTTGTTCAGAAAAATTATAACTCTGATATGAACAAAGCTGCGGATATGATATAAGTATTGGTGCAAACGTCATATTTGTTCTTACAATTTAAATTGTTTTCACACGCTTAATACCCACAACCCCGTTCATTCCAGTGTCATAATTTCTTTAAATCGGGACTTAATTGTGGTTCAACCTGCGTTTTGTTGATCTCATACCTTCTCTGATATGCATAGTTCACAGTTTAAGAATCGCGAAGGTCTAGATAAATAATTCCAATATTTAACCATAGAAATTAACAGGCATTTGTTTAGATATATGTACTAAAATGGACTTCGAAATCACATCTCAAAAATTATAGACAAGAAACAAAATAATTAATTATACCTCCTGTATTGATTACTTAAGTGTGACATTACTGTAATGAAATATTTGTTCCTTTAGTATCATCTGAAAGACATGTTTATAAAAAAAAACTTGTATAGGTGGCACACACAAAATGTTACAAGAGCAAAGTCATTATGAGCTTCTACTAGTGTCCTAGCAATGTTATAACATGGCGTATAACAGTAAATGTTGGTATTTTATGACAGACGAACACACGTATAACCCTATAATTAAAGATGCGAATATTAAGATTAAAGCTACCTGCGCACCGATACCTTTCTCTCTTGAATGATAAGTGATCCCAAAGCAATAGTCACGTGATGTCCCCCCTGCGAAAATATCGTAAATGTAGCCTTTCGTATTGTTATATTTGTGGAGTAGTTTAATAGCTTGTTGGGCTGTTGACGGAAGTTTTTAACACGTGTGTATTTTCTGTGCTCAGCAAAGCGTTGCTTGAAGAAGAATTACCAAATGTTATTAAAATATTTAAGTAATGTTAATATTTCATTCATATAGTTTATGAAGTATTTTGTGTCCATAAAACAATTAACATTTTATGGGTTGATTCATTGATGTTATAATTACGTAATTCATTTATAAGGTTGCTGTAAGAGATTAAAACATTATTTTGTAAAAGTGCTCCTGACGCACACCTCTGGTTCGCCATTCTGTTTATTTCTTCGCATGGTGGGAAGAAAACACTTCCATGTCTATATTTTTCATTTCAGGCATTGGTATTATGTGCGTACATACAGGTTGTGCCAGAAAGATGTATATACACATTATAATATGAAATGCTAATCTTATGCGTTTATTTATTTTTGTGGTCATTTTGCATATACATTTACAAAACACTAATTAATTTGAAAATTAGTGTTTGGACTTCCTGTTTAGCATAATATATTAAAGCGACTGGTTACAATCTGGGTGACAGGAATACCAACATTAAAAGGAGCAGGAATATTTCTCTTCACCAAGGTGACCACTCATCTTCATCTAATGCCTAGATGAGGAGTGCGTGGAGCTATACCTCCACTCCCCCATACGTCTTTATTTTTCACTTTTAAAATTAAAGCCGCTTTCAGTGACGGTTGGGCAGTGTATGTAAGCTGCTTCTACATTTGTGGAGGGATAAATTATTTGTAACAACTTTTTACATTACGATCTATATTCCACGGATGTGTGTTCATTTGTGCAAGGAGTTTTGACGTGTTCGCGTGCTTGATTGCACATTGTTCCTTACGTATCCGCTGGTCTGTAAGTTGACTGACACCAAAAGCCGTAGTACCTATTTCACAGAATTCATACATTACGTCGTAAAATTTTTCAGTTATATTTAATAGAGGATTCTCAAAATGTGTGTCATATGTTACCCGCCAATGTGGTATACAAGGCCCATGTAAATTATTGTAACTCTGTATGATAACAAATAGTTGCCTCATGTCAGAAAAACACTTTGTTAATATCGCCAATACTTGGCCGTGATCAACGTCAAATCCAGAATTAGGACGAGTCTAAGACGGACACGAAACCTGATAATGAAAGACTGGTCTCGCTAGATCAGAGTCAAGTAACTCATCCACTAAGGACTAATATTGCTAAAGGAAATTATGAAAAAAATATGTGAACCTACTCTAATATGATATTTGTATCAAAATTCGAAAAATGTTTTGATAGAAATACATTGATGTAATTTTTATACGAAAAGAGGCTTCAACAATTTGGGAAATACTGTTTCGTTCCAACATGGTAGAGATCGTGTTAAAATATTTCACACTCTTCCACTAGACGGTAATGGTAAATGAACATCTTGTTTCATAAATTGTACAACACATCTTGTGCGTGATAAGAAAGTTTGAAACTCAAATTTCCAAGATTACAATATTGTCATTAAATCTATATTTTGTTGGCCACTATCCCATTGTTTTAATACAGTATATTTTATACAGACTTCATTTCGGAGATTTATTCTGCTTCTGTTTTTAGGTTATTGGTCGTCATTTTATTATTTTTTTTAAAATGAGAAGACAGGAAAAGCAAAGCTAACTCAGGAAGTCAGTGTAGTCCTATAAAAATATATCGTAGATAATCGACATGTAAATATAATATTGATGCAATCAATCTATTAGTCACAAACCTTCTAAGAAAAAGCACGCATTGTAAAAAGTATGAATACTACATTCTTTAAACGGGCTACACTTTAACATAATGGCGGACCAGGCAAAATAAATTTTCATACACATAACTTGACATTTCAGTAATTTAACAATTAATTATAATGTAATGTACGGTTTGTATTTTAATTGAGCTGTGTTTCTCGTACGCTTAATAAATTGATGTATACTGAAACTTCGATGCATATCACATTCAACATATCATACTAATATTTAAAGTGTTACTTAAAGAAACGCAATCTCGGTGTGATTGGTTGAGTTGACAAGTCTATTGATCATGTTCACAAAATGTTCTGTTTGCATGTTATCCAAGTTTTCTCTGATATATGGACTTGAGGAATATAAGATTATTATAGATTTTCATGCAGTATAAGAAAACGCAAACACACGTCATATAGGGGCCTAATACTATTGAACAAAAATCTAAAAGAGGAGAGTAGAGGTAAGTGATAAAACTAAAGACGGAGAGGAAAATGTGGGTGTAGAATGCAATAAATAATTAAACTTCTATTTTATTTCGATGTAAAAAAGTTATAGAAAACCCTGCTAATTGTTTCCTTACAATGTGAAGACAAATAATTAGACGTTTATCACTAAATGATTAATGTAGAGAACCAACAAATGTAATGATGTGAAAATAGACTGTGTATTACATTATTATAATAATGACAACTGTAAAACATGTGTTTTAGTAGTGAACTGTTTACCACAAACAGACAAAATATAGAAATGATACTGAAATATAAAGTTCATTGCGTTTAATTTATTACCAGTCATGCCCGGGGCACCTCGTCTCAAATAATCCTGCAAAATGCGGATGTGAGGACCGAAGGAGAGACGAGAGTTTAATAAATCAACTATGCTCACATTTATAGACACCAGCTCATCCTAAATATATACAGGCTTTTAAAGTAGCCACTTGCAGATGTCTTAAGGATTACAGCCTGAAGAAGGAAACAATATATTTCTCCGAAACCCTTTTTAATTTTTTTCAAGACCAAGGCTTTACTTTTTATTCTATTTTTCAGCACAGTTTCGGTTGGCTGAGGACTAACACATGGGAAGAAACTAAGATGGAGTAAAAATATAACGTATTTATGTGCTTGACAATGGCAATGATTTCACCACCATTTATCAGACATTCGGCAGATAAACTGACATTAAAGTCTACAGAGGTAGTTCGATAAGAATCAGGTCTACAATTGTCCCTTGCGAAATAAGCTTTTGTGTTATATAACAAGGGAATATGCTATTACAAATATATAAAACTCTTTATTGAATTCAAAATGCGTAAAAAATATTATACAGTTAATAGATTATATATACAGGCAAGCTGATATTTTCAAGAAAATACAGAAAACTGTACACCAATTTGTCATGTGAAAATTTAGATTCAGAAATGCCATTGATATTCTTGTAAAGCTATTATGATGACAAGAATACACAAAAAAGTAAAAATTGCACTGTAAAATAGTCATCAAGTTACGATTCCATTATCCAAGTCTGGAAAACCACACACTTTGTATTAATGCCCAGCTCAAGATTTCTCATACCTAAAACATTGAACTAATGTACTATATATACACGATTAAGCGAAATTAACAAAATTCGAAGTTTAGGGTAGAAGAGAAAACATGCAGACAATGTAATGATGCAATATATTATACAACTTAAGACTCACACATGAATACTTGCAAAAACCATGACAGAACATATGAGGCAAACTGTGAAATCTCACTTCACTGAGGTAGGATATTTAATGCAGGAAATGGTTACAATTTTTGGTCAAATAAAAAATTTCACAAACAGCTGCTTCAATTATAAAGTTGTTCTGAAAAACAAAGATCCCTTATGCGACAGATGAGATACAATTTAACATTAAAACTTGACGAAACGTTGGGTCTTTCTTTACTGTGTTTCAGGTGGATAACTGTAGCTTCCAAAAAAATACGAAGTATTTCAGATTAAGAACTGCTAGGGTAATCATTAATTAAAGATAAAATAAAATAATCGAAACAGTAATAGGAATCTCCATCAATAATTTTAAAATTTTTATCTTCAAAATCTCCAAAAATGAGTGGAGTTTAGTGAAACGCTATGACCTTTTTAAAATATATATATATAAAAATTTGAATACAAAATGGCATTTATGATAACTAAGAACTTTCAGACGTCTCACGTGACTCGTGTTAATAACTTACGTAACTAAAATCTTTATTATAACGCAAATTTTAAAAAACTTATCGAGCGTAATAGTATATTTCATTCCAACATACTATCACGGAAGTTAAAGAAAATATAAATCTGAATACTTCAATTTGACCGGATAATGAAACCTACGTAATTAATACACATAACCCCCATTGCTTGCATAGTTTTGCCCTATAGTTGCTGGAACCCCGTAACTCCTTGACGGTGCGCCTCCTTGAGACGATTTACTCGACGAGCTGAAATATCCTGAAGCCCTTGATGGCCCAGATGCTGGTGCCCCATAATTCTGGGATGGCGGGGCAGGGGGAGCACCGTAATTTCCAGAAGGTCTGGATGGAGCGCCATAATTTTGAGATGGACTTCCAAAGAAACCCGACGAAGCACTTGGAGCTCCGTAATTTGATGTAGGTGTTGAGGGAGCGCTGTAGGTGGTAGCTGGTCCTAAAGGAGCACTATAGCTTTGAGATGTCGAAATACTAGGAGCGCCATAACTACCGGAAGGAACTGCGCTCGGAGCACTGTAATAGCTTGGCTGTCTGGATGGTACTCCGTAACTCTGTGATGGAGCACCACCTCCAAAAGATCCAGAGCTGCCAGGGGCGCTGTAGGTTTGTGAAGGGTTTCCTCCACCAAACGAACCGAATGCTTGGGCTGCGTAATTACTTGGTGGCGCTGAAGGGATGGAAGGAGTTCCATAACCTTGAGATGGCGCTCCACCGCCAAACGATCCAGAGGGGGCTCTGGGAGCTCCGTAGTCTGAAGAGGGACCAGCGGGCACTCCGTAGCTGGTAGATGGCGGGGCAGGGGGATGTGGAGCACCATAGGTTCCGGATGGCGTGTATGGTCTACCTGACGGCGCTGCTGGTGCACCATAGCTGGAAGATGGTGCTCCAAAGCTTCCAGTTCTGGAACTACTGTATGATCCGGATGATACTGACGGGGTTCCATACGACGAAGATGGTTGTGATGGTGCGCCATAGCTCGGTGAAGGACCACCACCAATGCTTCCACGCCCAACAGCGGAAGCTACGTAAGTAGATGATGGAGAAGCGGGAGCACCATAACCCGAAGAAGGGGAACCTCCAGTGAATCCAACACTCGGAGCTCCATAATTTGACGATGGAGCGACACCACCTCCAAATCCACCGCTAGGAGCTACATAACCGGATGAAGGTGAAGACAGGCTGGCATAATTGGAAGAATGGCCGTCATTTCCGCCTCCGAATCCACCATTTGGAGCTCCATAACTCGACGAAGGAGTACCACCACCTCCAAATCCTCCACTTGGAGCTCCGTAACTGGACGAAGGAGTGCCACCACCTCCAAATCCTCCACTACCAGATGCGTAACTCGACGCAGAAACACCACCTCCTCCTAATATGCCACTAGGGGCTCCATTAGAAAAAGATGGAGTACGACTTAATGCAAATGCTGCACTAGGAGCCCCATAGCCAGATGAAGGGATGCCACCTCCGCCTCCACCAGAATATCCTCCAGCGCCGAAACTGGAACTTCCTCCGACTGTCAGAATCAGTGATGTAGATTACAAATTAATATGACCACAATAAGGTTATTTGTAACATTATTTATGCTCTGTTCACGATGTGTGTGGAGTAGGCATCAAAAAATACTGACTAGAGAGCGATATTAAGTTCGTAGAATGAGTTGATGTCATGACGGCGAATTAATTGTTTACTAAATACTGAGTGACGTAGACCTGCACTATTATTATTGATGTACAAAATGCACAAAAATTAAATGTTACGAAGACGTTACTGGGCTAAACCTAGAGAAGAGACAATTCGAGTCATAGTTAGGTCGATATTTAATTTGTAGTAAGAAAGAATTATTAGCACATATTCCGTAATGTCATGGTTTTCAGCATCTACGGTTCATTGCAGATGACGTATTTACGTAATGTCATCAGGAAGTAAAGCTACTGAGTGGATCATATGTTAATCACACAGATAGCATTCAAGTAACTCAAGAACTTTTTCAAGTGATATTACGAGCCAGCTACTACCGCTTTCATATTCACTTTGCAGAAGAGTGAGAAAATATTTAGGCGATCAGAGCTAAGG
>NW_019059980.1:454601-521071 GCF_000696155.1 Zootermopsis nevadensis | reverse complement strand
TCAGGTTTACGTCTTCAATTAATTCACTTTAATTAACTAAAATAAGCTCGTACTACAGTCAATAAAATTTCCTACCAACCACAAAAGGTCACCTCACATATTTCAATTGATATTTTCGAGAAACATCATTTTATAAAAAAATAAAAGAATTTGACATAAGTCACTTTAACTTTGAGTAGTTCATAAGTATCATGTTCATAACATTTTAAAACATTTTAATACCTGTAATCTGTTTTGTTATCGGAATGAGATATGTTAGGTGTTAATTACTACTAGTTTTCTTCTCATTAATATTTTATCATCATTATCATCGCTGTAATAATCTGTTACGTATTTCACAAATTCACGGTTCGTTCCGCTATGATGGGAACCAAGAAAGCGTAGCGATAAAAAATTTAAAAAAATACATGGTAATAAACTACACATGAACATCTGCCCTTTATCTTAAGGCCAAAGATTGTTATGTCTGTACCTTCAATATAACCAGGACCCTCACATTTGTAACACAGAACATCGCAGAGATATCCGCTAAGGTTAGAGTGACACTTTAAAATTTAGGCAGCGACCACGTGCACCGAAGGCTTCTGAGATGGCCTTCCAAGTCAGAACGGAATAAAACTTCGACGTTTCGGAGATTGTACCATTACCAATACAATAAAATATTAAGATAAAAGCATACACATACTGGATCTGATATAGAAATAAATAAATTAGTAGCTAATTCCAAGGAGCAGAGTCCTTCTTGAGAAGTTGGTACTACACCCAGCTATACAGGAAATTCCAGCATTTATAAAACCCGAAGTTTCATAATGGTTTTCGAAAGATTCATCAAAGTCTCTGGCCCTGCATAACATTCCGTGATATTCTACGCTATGCAATGTACAGCTGTTAGTTCCCAGCGTAAACCTCAAGTTTCAGGCCCACCCCTCGTCGGCTGTCTGTGACTGCTTAATCAATACATTCGCAGGTACCCTCTATATCTATAGGCATTCTTCTCCTTCTACAAAAGAAAGACTAAAAATGGCGGTTATGTAAGGCATTCAAAGACAAAACAAATTGGTGACAAATTATGTAACCCTTCTTCAGATACACTCATAACGCCACGTTAAAATCAACCCAAAGATGCAACCGACCGATCTTGTTTCGTATTTGAAATTTTCCGGAATCAAATCTCGGCTTGGAAACAGGTTGTCCTGACCGTGGTTCTTTGTGGTTTTATTCAGTCCCTCCAGGCATGTGCCAAGATAGTACTTTAAACTAGGCAAGAACAGCTTCCTTCTTTATTTAAAACTCAATATTCTTCTTACATTGAATTAAATTTGCATTCACTTACGTTCTTCTTATCAAGTACCACATAAATATGACATGAATAATTAAGTTCTTACTCAGGTAAAAAGAAATAACAAATACATACAAAACAAACATTGAATCTGCTTCTAAGATGTTAAGACAATTAGTCTAATGGCTCGATTATCAAAAATCTTTAATCAATTTTTTACGAAGGAAGGGGCATGTAGCGCGCATGGATGGGACAAGAGGTGTGCACCGGGTACTGGTTGGGAAGCCTGAGGGGAAGAGACCGCTGGGGAGACCTAGACGTAGATGGGAGGATGATCTCAGGCGGGATATATGAGAGATAGGAGTTGAAGGAGACTGGATTTTGTTGGCCCAGGACAGGGTCCGGGGGAGGGCTTTGGTTAATTCGGTGATGAACCTTCTGGTTCGGTAAGCCATCTAGTTGGTTGGGTCCACTATTTGGGAAGCCTGAAGGGAAGAGACCGCTGGGGAGACCTAGACGTAGATGGGAGGATGATCTCAGGCGGGATATATGAGAGATAGGAGTTGAAGGAGACTGGATTTTGTTGGCCCAGGACAGGGTCCGGGGGAGGGCTTTGGTTAATTCGGTGATGAACCTTCTGGTTCGGTAAGCCATCTAGTTGGTTGGGTCCACTATTTGGGAAGCCTGAAGGGAAGAGACCGCTGGGGAGACCTAGACGTAGATGGGAGGATGATCTCAGGCGGGATATATGAGAGATAGGAGTTGAAGGAGACTGGATTTTGTTGGCCCAGGACAGGGTCCGGGGGAGGGCTTTGGTTAATTCGGTGATGAACCTTCTGGTTCGGTAAGCCATCTAGTTGGTTGGGTCCACTATTTGGGAAGCCTGAAGGGAAGAGACCGCTGGGGAGACCTAGACGTAGATGGGAGGATGATCTCAGGCGGGATATATGAGAGATAGGAGTTGAAGGAGACTGGATTTTGTTGGCCCAGGACAGGGTCCGGGGGAGGGCTTTGGTTAATTCGGTGATGAACCTTCTGGTTCCCTAAGCCATCTAGTTATATCCTTATTTAATTTAAGTAAACACTTCTAGAACTACAAATTTTTCTATACTAAGAAAATAAATTTGTAATTGTAAGCAATATAAAGTACAGACTTACTCTCTCGCTTGACTAGAGCAGTTGTTTTATAAGCCAAAGCAGTTCCCAAGATGCACCAAGCTATCAAAGCACCCTGAAACAACGAAACACATCCTCATTAATTAACTGCATGAGTCTCTTTACATGAGTTTTCGGTAATAGTGTTTTTGTATATCTACGTCTTTATTCAATATTATGAGGAGCATCAATATCCCATCCGCGGCCACAAGTAGAAGCTACACTGACACATGTCACCTTTTCAACTCCGTGTTCGACACATTAAGAAAAGTTATGATGTTCACTAAGAAACTGAACGGGAATTTATACGTTTCACGTTTTACACGTTTTCGATTTTCACGGCGATTCGCAGGTAAGCAACCCCCGCGTATAACGAGAGTCGCCTGTGTTGTCAATGGTGAACAATGTCTTCCACTTCTCTCACACTGTTACAAGAACAGACATCTTCATCGTGAAGGTGTCTAACAACTGCTGAGATAATTTGAAGAACGGTAAGCGTGGAAAAACGTTTTATGTACACGCGTGACAGGAAAAAACACGTGAATGAGAGGATAATTAAGATAATTAAACAATTACATTTGAGGAAGTATTCTATCAGGATATGGACTGATTTGAAATTTTATATCCGAAGTAGCATAATTTTGTTTCAAAGTCAGTATATTTCAGTTTATTTCGCCCATGACTGAAATAATAGTTGACACAGCTTCAATATTCAAACCTCAAGAATTAGATCACATTCTAATGTTAATACAAAAGCTAATTTAAATTCTAAAACACCAAAGATGTCATTCACATCACGGGCAATGAATTTAGCTCGGTAAATGCATCATGTATTACGACAATGGTATCCAAAGTCACTGTTGCAACAATATGATAAAAAGTGTTTATAGACGTTACACACAGACAGTCAAATATGGGAGGGACACATAAAGTGTTCTTCGCTAACGCTAAAAAGTGAAGAACATCTAAAAGAGTTACCGCTAGGCTAACCTCCTGTACCTCATTAACACAGCGGGCAAACTTTCGTGACATTCTCTTGTTCTGTTATATTACAATGCCTTTTTTGTTGTTGTTAACTTTCTCGAAACAGAAACTGCTTTACAACTGTGACCACAGCTTTTATGAATACATGCAAATGAGCCTGAAAGCGCATTGTTTGGATACATTTCCTTACTATGTGTTACTCTCAGGCGTGTCTTGTTGATACACTGCAACGGGGTGAGGGGAGGGCGAGGAGAAAAGCTGAGGGCTTTGAATATCGAATTTTATGCCTACAATCTTTCACGTGTACATATTTCTCTACGGAACTGTTTGTGGAGTGTAGGAGAATTGAATGCGTCATATTCAGTTGTCATTGTCTATGATTGAAAACCAACATTTGTAGCAGATTCCTTCTTCAGAGGAATGGTCGATCTGATGATCAAGACATCCCTTGAATTCTATGGAACCAGAAAGCTAACCGCGTTCACAAAATCTGACACGTTGGCTTCCATGAAGGTTACCGGTGAGTCCCATGAGAATAAATTTTATTACCGCGAGAGACACCGCTGGGTCACAGTCAAGGATTACCTAGATTTTATTCGTGGCTCACTTTTCGTAGAATGTAATAATGTATTTCTAACACGACAGATGGGACAGGAAAGATTCACGAGATTTGCGAGGGTCACAGTAAGACTTCTGAATTCTTTTTTGTCGGCGAAGGGTGAGAAACACCGGTGGGTCACGAGGCAAGATTTACGCCTTGTAAAATCGCTTTGGAGCCGATGTGCTAAGTAAAAGTACGCTGAGTGTACACTTAACACGAACTAGAATGGTACTTGTGATTCACTTCCGCTGTGTCAGTGACGTAAGACAAGTATCTACTTGATGTTTTCTCTCAAAAGAACGACTAAGCTCAGAACAGACTCTTTTTCAAACACCCACATTCACGCGGAGCCTCGCGCTATTAAATTTCTGTAGGTGTAAGACTATGTAAGAATCAAATCTATAAAACTTTGATTCTTGGAATTTTATTTAAGTATTTTAAATCGTAGCTCCACATTTATTCATTATCCTCCAATAAAAACGACGAGAAATTTAAATTATTTAACGTAACTTTTGTTATAACGGCTGTAAACGATCGACACTGGTTACTACATCGATTAGATTCATATCTATCCACTCTTCATGTCAACACACGTTACCATGGTGACGTTTAGAGACCAATATTTAAGTTCTCAGATAATGTAATGCATTGTACACGCAAGCAAAAGGGAAAGTGTAATTATCCTGTGGCTGAACATTACAACATTAAGACGCACTCCAGTGTAACAAAGTTAAATTCGTTTTTCTTACTGAGGAAAATCTAAACTTGTATGCTTCAACATATATTATTTCCAGTTCAATTGTTATAAAGAATATTTTAAGTCGAGAGACATTTAAATTGAGAAAATTTATCCATTCTGCTGATACCTATTCTAGACTTTAAGGAAGATAACGAGTATCTGTAAGCTGCGTATTAACAATAATTATTACTTGGTGAGAGTTAAACCAATCAGCGTCAATCAGTCTTCGATATTCTTACCATTAACTTTCTCCCTCGACTTTCACAGTTTAAAGCAATTGTTTTACGAGTTAGCTTTTCAGACATTTGTTTTTAAGGGCATTTTAACATGTTTTTTAAGTGACGTATATTTACGAGACAAACCTTACACAGTCAAGCAAGGGACTTAATTGTAGATGTTAAATTATTTCAAAAGAAAGGCTAAGAGTTTTACCTTGTGCTATTACTAGCATTACTATGCATGACTAGCTGAAGTATGGCGACCCGAAACGTCGTAACTGTCTTTCTTTCGGCACGACAAACCAACATTAAACTTGCCTTCATATTCGAATTCTAGTGTAGTATTTATAGACTGCAATAGCAAAGCTAACCACGAAAAAGTTTAATCAGAATAGCCAATCTCTGGGCTAAGACTTAAACTCGGGACCTCCCGAATACGAAGCACGAGTGAAGTCTATCATATATGAAACTAAGGGAACCGAATTGGTTGTCGGCATTTGTATTCGAATTGAAAAAATAGTAGAAACACGCACTTTGGGAGCGTCAGTACACGCCACCTTTTCTCAAATCAAACACAAAAATATTTCTCGAAAACAGCCCATAATAACTACTCACTTTTTTTTTTTGAAATGTATGCTCATTAAGAAAAGTTTGTACATTAATATGTCAAGCAGCGAATTCTACCAAATCTCATGAAAGGATCTTCGATATGAATCAGTATCCAGCAGAGAATCGAAATTTTAATCGACGTCACAGACAGGGCGTTATAATTATTTCAGCTTTCCATAAAAATTCGTACAAATGGTAATTAGAAATTCGTAAAAGCTGCTACAATTTTTTGATTTGCATTTATCAGGGCGTTGAAGTTGTTACTGGTTTTCTAGAACACTGTACTGATGGAGGCAGTATATTCCTGCGAAACGTTAGTACCCAATTACAAGTCTACACGGTGTTACCACCCAGAATATCAATACCGACATATTACAAATTTTAATTCTCTACTGTATCTCACAACTCACCATTGTCCAACACGACACCATCTTGAAAGATGGCTCAGAAAACAATCTGAAAACACAAACAACTGACTTAGAC
Organism: Zootermopsis nevadensis; assembly: GCF_000696155.1. The sequence continues at coordinate 515,003 of NW_019059980.1, read as the reverse complement.
GAATGTTGTTATGTGATACTTGAAGAATGAATACTAATTTTCCCTCGAGATGGAAAGAACAGTTGACACTGATCACAGCAGAACCTCGGCAGACCTTGTCTGATATATATCCAGGGATGTTGTGGTTCTCGGTGAATCTACCACCTCTCACTTTATATATATACCAGCAGACATCTTGAAATGAGAATGTACCCATAAAACGTTACGTTATAGTACGAGCGGCAGATTGGTTTACGTTAAGGAGAAAGTTCTACCACTGCCATTGATAGTGACGTCATATCGTCTCATTGCAGTGGAGGTGGCGATAGATCTTCAGTAAGCTCTGTACGTACTGTGCTTGCTAACAGCTCGTGCTAAGAGCCTCAGGTCAGATTTAACCATCCATATTTCACCGCACCGCACCTACTTTGGGAACTATTGCCTCACACACGAGCAGAATTATATTTGTATTAGTGGGTATCGTTATCTGTCAAAAAATACCCAGGGGAATATTAAGATTTAAGATAAACGCATCAAGCTACAAGACAAAATTATATAATAAGTTTCGTAATTTTTTCTCGCCAAGTAAGAATGATATTTAAGAATTTAGTCGTTAAAAGACATCATTATATCATCTAGTTAACAGCAATTTTATTTACTGAGTTGTCACATACTCTATGAACTGAATACAACATTTATTATTTAATTAAGAAAAAACGTGTCAATGTATCGATAAATCAGTCTACGACATTTCATTAACCCGTTACCCCATTCTTCTACCACTTTTGTACCTTTATCTTCTTCTCTGCTTTTCCCCCTATTCCTTCCTAGTCCCTTTCAACGTAGAACAGTAATGAAAAACATAGGCCTTGCTTTTACCGATTAATCAACCATATTAAAAATACTTCAGAAACTGCCTAATGGTAATAGAAATTACAAAATATTATCTTTAACCTCTTAGCGTTAATACAGAAAGTTTTTTGCCTTTGTGAGTGCAACCAAACATTCATCAAAGGCAGCAAACTTCTGATTTTTCTTACGGCAAAAGTATTGAATCAACACGTGCTGGGTCAGTAACCTATTCAGCCAAAAAAAACTCAATTGGGTACGGGATATGCCATTAATATACTCGACATATTAAATTCACATTTTTTTGACAGTTACAATGAACAGTCTATAATTTATTCAGATCTTGTTGGAATATACCTCCTGGCTTTCCTCTAATTTAAATATTATGGCTAGAAGTGTCTTTCATAATCATGATGGTACGCTTAAAAATATGCAAGAATAAAATTTATTAACTACGATTTCAAACTCCACTAGAAAATGTTTTTCTTCATCTTCGTAAGTTCCTTGGTCTGCAGTTACGTAAGTCTTAACCTGTCCGTCAACACTGTTAACATTTCGCTGATAAGGTCAGCATTATATTTCTTGGACATAAATTTACTTTATTAATGTAATGTATAAAATCAATTACAGGCAGACTTTCTCCATACACTTCCTTAATTAGTAAGAAAGTACTTGTAAGTTTATCTGCAATAGCAACAAAGTTACTGACTTCATATGCAAATCTAAATACCTTTTGTTATAACAAGTTTCTAAACTCTTTCGTGGTTTTAGAGTAAGGACTAACTTTCTCTGGAATTAAATAAATGCCTGACGAATATATCATTATTATTTTCAGTCTCACGTTTAATTAAACAAGCTATTTTATTGTGTTATAGTCTAACAGATGAAATTCGATTTCTTTATTTAACAACGCCTTTCCAAACACATATTTCGACAGTGACGAACAACAAAATACAAGTGATTTTAAGCTTACGCGGTGATCTATTGTTTGTATTGATCCCGCTGTTGGATGCTAGCACAGCATGGAAGAGAGCTGTGTCACCGACGTTTCGGAATCAAACTCTGCCATTATTAGGACCTAACTAATGACTAGTATGGAAGCTAGAGTTAAGAGTGGGCCCAACATATATACTTTCTTTATTTTTTCTTAAATTTTTACCCGACGACTAAAGTAGAGTTCAGTAGTGTTACAAATTTATAATTTAAACTTCGTACAAAGTAAAAAAAAAAGAAGAAGAAATTACCTCATCATCGCCACAACCCTCTCGACTTCGACCAAATATAATCACCTAGCAACAACCAGACTGACAGGACGACAGAAAAATAACAGATAAAAAGACTTATTTATGCCTTATAGGAAATTAAAAACTTTTTCGAAGAAAAAATATTTGGTTCTTTAGACTTCCTTTAGACACTGCGTATTATTCTCAATAGCAAGCGGGTATCAGATGCTTGTAAATTTATTTCCACTGGTCTCATATGCTTCGTCTCCTGTGTTTATATCCACTCAAAAATCATCAATAAACAAGAGACGAACAAATAAGGCAGAGTTATCATAGCGCCATCACACTACGCTGATAAAAACTCCTTATTTCATATGTTAAAACTGATCATTTCATAATATAAAGGCGTGTAGATGGTATGTAAATATTAATATTTATAACCTCCGTATCAGATAAAAGTGACTGCTCAACTTCACTATCGGGTTCCGTGGGAGAAACCATAGCACGCATCAGACACGACGACCCGGCGACCCGCTCCGAAAATTTTAGCAAAATAAAACAAAAAAACAAGCTTATCTGCCATTCATTACATTTAACATCTGCTTTCCACATGACCAACTCCATGGAAAAGAGTCACTTCTTAAATTTTTACCCGACGACTAAAGTAGAGTTCAGTAGTGTTACAAATTTATAATTTAAACTTCGTACAAAGTAAAAAAAAAAGAAGAAGAAATTACCTCATCATCGCCACAACCCTCTCGACTTCGACCAAATATAATCACCTAGCAACAACCAGACTGACAGGACGACAGAAAAATAACAGATAAAAAGACTTATTTATACCTTATAGGAAATTAAAAACTTTTTCGAAGAAAAAATATTTGGTTCTTTAGACTTCCTTTAGACACTGCGTATTATTCTCAATAGCAAGCGGGTATCAGATGCTTGTAAATTTATTTCCACTGGTCTCATATGCTTCGTCTCCTGTGTTTATATCCACTCAAAAATCATCAATAAACAAGAGACGAACAAATAAGGCAGAGTTATCATAGCGCCATCACACTACGCTGATAAAAACTCCTTATTTCATATGTTAAAACTGATCATTTCATAATATAAAGGCGTGTAGATGGTATGTAAATATTAATATTTATAACCTCCGTATCAGATAAAAGTGACTGATCAACTTCACTATCGGTTTCCTTGGGAGAAACCATAGCACGCATCAGACACGACGACCCGGCGACCCGCTCCGAAAATTTTAGCAAAATAAAACAAAAAAAACAAGCTTATCTGCCATTCATTACATTTAACATCTGCTTTCCACATGACCAACTCCATGGAAAAGAGTCACTCTTGAGATGCTAATAGTCACTCAGATGACAATAAAATTCACCGCCTATTTTTGGATTCATTACCGTGTTTACTAGCAATTGCTTTCACTTGTTCGTGTAGTGTGTCAGTGAAATGCAGTAGACATCTTTACATCATACGTCTTTAAGGTCCATTTTAACATGATTCCTTATTTAGAACTAGGTCTCGAAAGCATAATCTCTCCTTCATATTTGGTACTAAACTGCACGTGTTTTTGGAATGCTCTATGCATGTTATATTTCCCTCACATTTTAGGCTACTCTACTGTATTTGAACACCTTAATAATATTTGGCGAAGGGAAGACTACAAACAAACAAGTTTTTTCTGACTTGTCACTTCCTCTTTCTTCGGTCGAAATATTCTCCTCAGATCTTTGTTCTAAAACATCCTCCATCTGTGAGGTTCAGTTAAGGAGAAGAACCAAGTTTAATATTTGCCTTTTAGTCCTCTTTCTACCCACTTTCAAAATCATTTTGTTTAATTACATAAGAGAAGTTCTCAAGTTGTAGAAAGTGTTCACTAGTCAAGAGTTTCTATGGAAACCATTTTAACGGATGAAAGACTAAAACATAAAATAATCACAATCAGTTCGAGTGCCAGGCCCAAGGCACTGAAGCTGCAACTCTCGTCTGAGAATTCTGTTACTGACTCGAATTTTACAGAGCAGGAATTTTCAGGCTAGAATAAAAGGCATTCTACGACGACGACTACACGTTTAAGTACCCTTAAGATTTAAACAAATACGGGTACATGGGCCATCAAGAATTACTTTAGTTAATGGAAGACAACTATAGTAACCATGGTAATAAGGAAACCATAGAAACCAAGGTAACAACAGTAACAAAGCCTAAGGATTACCCATCGGTAACTTTCGTGGGATAAACACAAGTAGGTATTTTTTTATACGTTTGTCCTTTCCGAAGCAGTCACGGAGGAGAGGCTTGCGGGCACTGGAGACCCTAAGGACTATGCCGGCAGCAGACAGGTCGATGGTAGGTGTACGACGAAGAGAAACACCCTGACCGTTGAGGTTGTGGCTTGGATCGCTGGGCCAGAACCCAACATCCGTATAAGATTTTAAATTAAGATTTCTGTCTTCTGGGTTGTTGCGCTGTATAGTCTGGTCGACAGTATGACCTCTGAAACGTTGGTTAACATCTACCGGACTACACAGCGCAACAACCCAGAAGACAGAAATCTTCATACTCACCGCTGTGAAAACCTCAAATCTTACAAGATTTTAAATGCTACAAATCCCAAAGAAGAAAAACAGAGACAGAACAGCTAAGATAAGTTACCAAGAAATATGTCTACAACGTCATTCTTAAAAGTATATTCTTGTAAGGGTTTGATGATCCCTTATTTCTTATCGAACTCAAAATAGCTTAAATGTGTCAACAAATTTTAGCACAGACTCCGCCACATCAAGTTAAACGAAAATCCAGCTGTTCCACAGTTGTTACAGACGGACAGACTGAGCAGATTTAATGGACGTTTTTTTTTAAAAATTTTCAGTTGCGAACGCGCCTAAAAGTGGAGTATTATATTGCACTAACAAAACAAAACTGAATCTGTTTAATTAATAGCAGCCTACAAGATAATTCCAACGAAGGCCTTGAAATATTACACACTTTCAAGAAAGCTGACGTTTAGACCTACAAGTCCTCTCTCTCTCTCTCTCTCACTCAAAGTCTGTCATGGCCGCCATAACGTAATCGTTGAAGGCATGGATTAACATAATAAGAAATTCGTACTAAATGGGTCACTTGTCAACACAGTATGACGCGTTATCAAGTTATGGATGGAGACGGCTTTCAGATATGTGGAGTATCTGCGATTACAGCCAATAAGCAGCCGCGGTCAGTCGACAATGGGTGGTTCTCCAGACTGGGGGCTAATCGAATTGCTAATAACTCCTAATCGTAAAACTAGTGTGTTAGGAAATGGTACAGAGGGCCTCAGACTTGAACGGATTTATCAGAGCTATCTCGTGAACAAAGCATGGAAGTTTCTTGTCTGTTTGAGCGTGATATCAGCTTATTGTAATTATACAGTTGGGTAACTGAGTGACTGAAAACGGTATAACTTTCATATCGAGATCCTCAGGAGTATACAAATTGGTTATTAGGACACACACAGACACAGACGTCATGTATTAAAGGCTATTGTTTCATAACAGACAGGAAATATTCATAATTACCGAGGAGCAGATGTGTCGTGACGTAGAACAATTCACCTCCTTCGGTTATAGTACTAATAATTCGCGTAACACAGAATACACACATGATTTTGTATGCATGCTTGCGGCTATCTGCGTATCAGTTTTACCGAAAATACATCCCATCGATTATTATTCCAGGGGTGGTGAACGCAAGCCCGGGGCTATACGTATTTACATGCCACTAATTTTCTGTTAAAAATTTGGTAACTCTGCTTTCAGGCGTGTATGTAATTTCATATAAAACATATTGCAACGTTTAACCGATGGGGTTATACATGGTTTCGAATGTTTGCTAATAATAATGTAATTACTGTTAAAGTTTCAGTTAAAGTATAATTAACTTCTTAAACACTGCAGTCCGAAACTGTACTGCCATAATTAAATCAATGGAACAGAAACAGTCTCGAACTCTCAAACAGCATCTTATGAAACTCCAAACGTTCATCTCCGTGTCCACAAGTCAGCCACCGGTCCCTATCCTGAGTCACATAAATCAAATCCATAGCTTCTGACATAAATTAAGAACTATTTTAATATTATCATTCAGTCTACGCTTCGGTCTAGTAGTATTTTAATCCTTTCTCAGCTCCCCCGCAGTTCTCATTATAAAAAAATAAATTCAATTCTTTATTATTTGTGTGCTGTATCAACAGCCTGATGGCCAATTACAGATGCAGCACAGAGATAAACTCACAAATACAATAAAACATAAAAGGTAAAACAAGCAATATATAAAATACATTGATACGGAAAAAAATAAATACACAAAAAATTACTACTAACTACATTAGGATATTTGTAAAAATAACATGAATCAATTAAGTAAATTATACTATTATAAAATGTGAAGAAGTGTGACAATTTTTGTCTCGAATATGTCCAAATCCCTGCAGATGACATTAGCAGCTGATGCGCCATTTTAATAATATCTGAGGAATGGTAAAGTTATTATGCTTCTCATTATGCAATATTATCAATTAGTTTTTACTTTTACTCTCTTAAGACATAAATATTCTCTTAGGTGCTCTGTTCTATAACGTCCTCTATGTGTTATTATTTTAAGATGAAGTACCACATTGCACACACACCAAAAGAAAAGGTTACTTTATTGTCTCGTATAGTTTAATTTTTAATTTTTAGATTCGAAGCGGTAACATCAAAGACTCTGATCTGAATGGTAGTAATTATGGCGTTGTGTCATAAGGAAGCACAAACGACACAGTGGAATTCAAGTGTGAAAGAAGACAGAAGTTTTATTGTTGATAGAAGTAGCTTCTCAAGTGTCTCAGTTCACACGTCTCACATCCACTCACTTAAAGACGCCACAGACTTAGAACTTAAGTCATGGACGTAACATGTTTGCATTTACTATCGCACAGAATGGAAGTGTGACTTCTTTCAAAAGTACACATCTTGAAAACAGTTTGAGATTCGCGCCCGACTTTCCAGCTTTTACCTAGGCTGAACAATTCGCTTCGACAAGTGTGGACCTGTAAGATTAGAAGACAATTCTCAAACTTCGTGTATGAGCCGACGACACTCCATCAATTGTAGAAGGATCTCACGTGGCCTGACATCACGGTTGAGAGATTGTCCACTCTTGCTTCGGAATTCGGAAGTCAAAAGACCGGTTTCTTTGACCGAGTTTTATCGTGCATATCCATTACCTCCACGAAACTTCTGGATAGAATATTTCAATTACGCCATGACCGCATCCTTTCAAATACTCCCCAATTCATTATCCACTAACCAAAATCATCATTCAATGATTCTTAGTCTGACATTCAGTAGCGTCATTAAATAAAAACAATTAAAATAAACAAACAAAATATTTTGATGTAAAGTTAATGAAAATCATAGTAAACGTAAACACCACGGAATATAAATAAAATTTATTTTTATATTATTAAATCTGCTCCTAGTCAAAATTGATTCTGAAACTACGAATCTTTAAGATATTTCATATGACTCCTTGGACGGAGGTCGGCCCATCGTAAAGCCTGTACCTACGCAGGACAGAAGATCACATACAAAAACAAACAGAGTGGGATTTGAAACTACGACTACAGTGTTCAAGCGATAATATTCAACTCGACCAATGTAATTTTTCAAATTAAATTTACACTGGTTTTCGATGAAATTTTCTGAGTCGTAACGCCTTGTGGACTTATAGACAGATACCCACGTTTCGGAGGAACATACTGCTGTCATCTTCAAGGCTTCAGTTCTGAAGACGGAAACAATATGTTTTTCCGAAACGTTGTTATCTACCTATAAATCTACACAGCGTTAAAACCTAGAAGACCAAATTCAATCACTCCAACGCTGACAGAATCTAAACAGATCATACAAAGCAGACCATTCCGAGGAATGCTTACTACCATCCTTTGTGATTGTGGTCCATAAAGGGATTTATTGATTCCATAGATCACACGGTAAGTAAGATCGAAACACCGTCTCTACTCCTTTCTATTGTCAACGCCACAAACAAAGTGGTTACTGCAGTGCACCACCCCACCATTGGTCTTATAATTCGTTGCGTCAGACTGAGGACCAAAGCGTCGTTTATAATGGAGACTGCTTTGTCATCACTTCTGGGCAAATCACAAGACATGCTGACAGTAACACTGCGCATTGACATAGATCATCACATGGTCGTAGGAGTGTAATAACACGACAGCGACTGAAATAGACTTATTAGTGTTTCCTGACGCTTACACTTGACTTCAGCGAGTACAGTCACTTCTAGTCTCTTAATACGTCATTTGCAGAAGTTAACTAAACAGAACTCGGCGGTTTACCCTCTCAGAGATTTGCATTTATCATTGTAGGAATTACGTAATGTTAACCGGGTTTAATAAATTACCATAGCAACAAGAAACAAAACACTAACGTTAAGATCCGAGGCTGTCAAGGCGACGGGTATTAAGATGGCTGCTTATGTACTTACTATCTCTATCATCAGGGTAATCACCCTGATATCCCAGAAGATAACCATCTTCAATACACTAACAATTTTTAGTTTTCTTTAAATAAGTAATGGGTTTATTCTTAATTAATTTAATGATGCCGTTTCAGGTGCAGATGTTACGTAACATCAAATAAGATGGGAAAGTGATTATGAATTATAAGCAGGCAAATGATTTCAAACGAATCGATGATTATCCAGACGTCTGTCTCAGGATGCTGAGTAAAACAACGAAAAAGTTAAGACAGGATGAAGAACAACCCGGTCGATATTTTATATTGTTATCAGCAGAATGCATCTGCAGTAATCTGTTCCATTTTTTGCTTTGACTGAGGGCTAAGGTCCAAACTGATAATCATCTCTTGTTGTCTACCAGAAATAATCTAGAATGTTATAAATGAAATGCGTCTTCTCTGCGTTAGGCCTACGTCTATACATATTACACAGGCATCACCTTTAAATTACTAACCACAATTTCTGTTTATTTATTTATTTATTTAATGACGCTTTCTGTAACTTACAATAAATAGTGTCAAATGGTAGGATGATTAATAAACAGAAATGGGGAAGTAAATTGGTCGGGGCCTAATTTAAGGAACTATCTTGGAATTTTCCCGGACGAAGTAAACAAAACAAAGAAAAGCTTCAATCAGAAAAGCCGGTATCTTGGAATTTTCCCGGACGAAGTAAGTAAAACATAGAAAAGCTTCAATCAGAAAAGCCGTTCTCTTGACCGGGAACTGAATCCGGGCCCTCCTGAATACGTCGTTAGCGACGTTACATTAAAATAACATTGACATTTAATAATAATGATTACAATTTATACTTTGATGTGAAATTAATGGGAACTACGTGACGGAGGCAGATACACAGCTTGTGACTTTGCGTGGTCACTACTTCTTACTTTTAAAATTTTTTAAGATGTCAAGGTTCATAACAAAGTCCTTGATTATAGTTTATCCATAACTTAATTTTGAACGTTTTCTGACCTTGTTTCATTGCTGTATGGCTGTCACTAAGCTTAATCTTTATTTATAATAAAGATTTACAACAACGAGCTATATAAAGATTTCTATTAAGTGTGAATCATTTACTCGAAATAAATCCACGTGTGTTACTCTCTTCAGTAACTTCATGTTTTATTTTTTATTTAGTGTTCTGTCTGACGACAGGTCCATATGAACAGGATCCTTCCATCCTTTTCTCGGACTGGGACCTGTTCATATACGTTCTTGGCAGATGATCCAGAAGTGGTTTGCCATTACCTTCTTCTGTGTGTGAATGGAGTAATTGTTGGGATGCCACGGAGAAACCGGGGAAGCCCCCGGAGGAAAACTCCGTATTGCCTAGACCACGGCCTTGCCCAACACAAGTTGTAAATCCGGGCACCGCCGGGAATCGAATCCGAGACCCCAGGATTACAAGGCCAGCGTTCTAGCCGCTAGACCACCGTGGCTATCAACTTCATGTTTATACCCCATTAATAAAAAATGGAGGTTGCATTTAATAAGCTATAAACGTGAAATCATTGAGAGTTTTTCAACAGACTGGTGTAGATGTGAAGTTCTAAGTATGTCACAATTATTTTCTGTATAATTTTAAAACTGTGAAGTTCTTTTGTGCTCATCCTATACTATGTAAACCAAATACAATGCCTGTATAGGAATTGAGACAGCGAGCTACAAAGTACTGGCTGTGAAGTAATGTTCACAACATGAATAATATATGGTTTCTTATCTGCTACCCATCCCAAACCCTCTGATCCCACGTCTTTATCTCTGACGGACGTGGAAAGCACAGATTCGTCCCGACTACGCACCACACATATTACCAATGAGCTAACCTCCGACGCACAGATTTATATAATAATAATGATAATATCTTTAGCTGGAGCAGAGAGTATGTTTCGGCAACCTTCCTACTGTATAAGGCTAATGCGTATTTCTTTGACCTAGAATGTAATGACTCTTCTCCGGGCACCTTGTACATCGGAATGTTACGTTTGAATGCCGTAATTTACCGTGGTCTATGACAACTGCCAGTTGACCCTTCAACTTTATCACCTAAAATTTCACTTTCATTTTTAAGCGAATCGTTTGCCTTCAAGGCGATAAAGGTCTTTCGAAAGACCTTCCAAAAAAAATTTAAGTGTTCAGTGCTTCGTTAATGAATCTGCATGGGGAAAGGCAAATGAAGGAACGATGCCATTCACTCTAAATAAGGGACCAGAAGTTCGTCATATCAGAGTCCGCGTTGACTCTTTGCTGTATAAACAGAAGACAGCGGGAGGTATCTGCAGGCTGGCTGCGACAGCCACTGCTAAGCCCCGCATACGTAATTTAAGTTTCCTTATCCAGCCAGAAGATGCAAATAATAGTCTATATCTTTACTTGTTTAATTTTTCCTATCTCTTTTTCCCTTCCCGTTCTTTGCTTTTGAAACCTGCTTGCACAGGTGTACTTTGAGACTTATTCCCAATTTCCTGATAAAAGTATACGTACATCACGTGGTTCTTATACACGTTAAGAAATTATTGATCAACTGGTATCATACACAGCTATCTTATATGCTTCTTAGGATGGATGATCATTGTTTAATAAGCATCTGTAACAATATGAAGCCTAAAATTTTAGAGGAGGGAACAGCTTAATTTTGTTAGAAGGAAAGATTAGGTTAGTTTAGGTTAGGTTAGGTTAGGTTGGGTTAGGTTAGGTTAGGATAGGATAGGATAGGTTGTTAGGTTGGGTTAGGTTAGGTTAGGTTAGGTTAGGTTTGGTTAGGTTTGGTTAGGATAGGATAGGTTATGTTAGGTTGGGTTAGGTTAGGTTAGGTTGGGTTAGGTTAGGATAGGATAGGTTATGTTAGGTTGGGTTAGGTTAGGTTGGGTCAGGTCAGGTCAGATTAGGTTAGGTTATGTTCTGCTTGCTCGTTTGTCCAGTAAAACTAAAATGAAAGCGAAGACTTTCGGTCGGTAAGAAGCTGAAGACTAAGAGAGTATTTTGAAATTCTGTTTAATACAATGGTAAAATAACTTTTAAAGAAAAGTAATTTTGCAGTCTCTACAATAAGGGGGTCATTGCTATTAATTTAAATCGACACGTAAATAAAAAATTGTAGGAAAAATTCAAAGCTACCGAATGTCAAAATAGGTGGTACGTATAGTTACCACTGTGATCTGATTACATACACTTAAATGTGCAAAAAACTTGTCGCTAACAATGCTGAAGAGACACAGTGAATGACGACAGATGGGCTTATGTTATGTTACATAGCTAACGAGCGATAAGTAAGCGGTAGACGACCAAGGACACCGTAATCATTTTCTGGGGAGGGCGGTGCAGTCATTACATTGCCTCACCCGAATACGAATATTTAAGAGAAACTGCGCAATAAATCTGCTCCTCAATCAGGCACAATGAAACTTTGCTAATACCATCAACTCTCCCCTTGTACTTTTTCAGTGAATGTACTATTATTATTTAGTGTTCTGTCTGACGACAGGTTTTTTATGTTTCTCAGTGTAAACATCGTTTATTTTCTCAAACATCATTAACCAGTTGATGTCTGTAAAGTAGACATGTTGTGTTTTCTTCGCGGTACGGACTGAGTTCTTAAATATGATTTAGATGAGCTGGCTGTTTGGCTTAAGAGCAGATGAGGAATCAGGATGCTACACTACAACCAAGAAACTCCGAGACATTTCGTTTGGTGCCGTCACACGCCGGTATTATGCAAGGTCTCTGTCATCCTTCGGGACTACAAATGTTACCTCTGTGCGTGTCAGTTGATCATGTGACTGTAATTACAGGCTCGTGTCTCCTCTTAACCTGTAATGTCACGCGCGGCCGGACAACCGCTCCAAGGTCAATCGCAGCCTGAGAACACGCAATTCTACTCCAGCTTTCTCTCCCGTCTGTAGCGAAATCGTTGCATCTTCATAGTCATTTTTAATGCCCATTGCCTCACTTTGATGTTACGTAACGACGCTACTCTGTGAATTTTGTATGTAGTTAAGAAACTCAGCATTAGTAATAAACATTTCTACTTATTCAAAACGCACAAAATTATGATCCTTCATCACAGATTCATCATGATTTTTTTAAAATTAATAATCTAGACACATCTCTTTCTGCTTTCTTCTTTCCCTCTTTCCTCCCTATTTAATTAATTTCTTTCTTCTCCTTCATTTATCTTCTCAGTCGCCCACCTCCCTTCCGTAAGCAACTCCGCGGAGCGCAATGAAAGTAGTTCCATCTGTCAGCAAGCACGAGAAAACAGATGAACGATTTTTAATATATTTAAGATAATTTTACATTATCAAGCCATTTCAGTTCTCTTTCAAACGGGATAATTTTAACGACCGCATTACATAAAAGCACGAAGACTTCAGCTAATTACATTTACTTATTTATGATTTATTTAACCCTTCAATATCTTTAATACGAGATTTACATGACATCTTGCGATTAAAGCTGAAATGAGGATAAAACGACTGTATTATTTATCGTAAACCTTTTACTGTGTGTATAACTGGCATTATTTCTGTATCATCGCAGTTAAGAATATCAAAATAAAATGACTCAGAATTGTATTTTGTAGTTAGAAATGTTGCTAGGACAACTTTCATTGTAATGGAAGTTAAACGTTAAATGATTGTAGTTAACTTGTAGGCCTACCTTGAGAGAAATTAAGTCTGGTTGACATCAGAAATCTGTAAACAATCTTTATTTTGTTTCTCCCTGTATCCACGAAAAGAGTAAGATATTGTAATACAATAAAAGAGGATTAGTGTCAAGTTACAATTAAGTATGCATCACTGATAGACTGAAGAACTCTAAGAGGAATATTCAGACCAAAGAAAGATGAACTAAAAATGGAAAATGGAACTAATTAAGCGACATCTGAAGTTTTCACCTCGACGAATATAAAGATGTCTTCTGAGTTGTTGCACCGTGATGTTTGTAAAGGTTTACCGACTTTTCAGAGGTGCTTGCCTCCATTAACGCCCTGATGATGGAAGCAACAAGTACCTCCGAAAAGACGGTAAATTTCGAATAGACTACACTCAAAATTTCGAGTCGGAGGTACAATATGCATTGATACGTGAAATGAGGAAAAGGATTACAATGTATTTATTAATGAAGACGAAAGGTTGCTGACGAGAATTCTGTTCTGAAAGTGGCAGCGATTTCTCAGTAGGAAATTAACAGAGGCCGTGCGTCTGCTGTCAGAGACACAAAAAAGTAAATGCCTTGTGAAATTACCTTCTAATATTTGACCGCCTGTCCCACTTTATACGTTCCTGACATGAAAATTTATATCTTCACATTAAATATGAAGCATCAAAGGCATTCTCTACGAAACATAGCAACAAGTTTTTCCTTTCTCAGAATTACTTTTGATTTCTATGTAGGCCTACAGGTCTACCACACACGCGACTGAAATAAATTATTTATATCAACTCCCTAGAAATATCGACATTAAAAACTTAAAACGTTGAGAATTCAATTCTAATTTGTTACCGTCTTTCTTAAATAAAATTAAAGTAATTTATTGTTTTATAAGTTATGACTTCGTCCTTCAGCCTGGTGTGAATCAAATTAGCTAATAACAGACTTTAGTAACAAATTAAGAAATAAATTAACAAAACAAAATCCTCGAATATATAGAATGTAAAAGCCTATATCTCTGCTTCTATGCCATAGTATTATGTCATTGTATCTGAGAGCTTTTCTTTAGCATGTGAATTTCTTCTGAGTGGATGACTTTCGATGCTCGCGTGTATAAAATTCTAAGTTATATTAAAACGGTCTGAAAATCCAGTAAAACTATAATACAAACAAACGACCATAGCCTCATTTGCCATTGGAAGAAGGAACCATTGCACTGGTAGATCTAATATGAAAGTGAATGAGACAAAGTGAGTAAAGAACGAATCGAAAAGCAGGCTGTAATAACAAGTATAACTATTGTATTTTGCGACAAGCAAAATGTTATTAAAACTTTAATATCTCCAACACAAAAGGCAAGCATCAATTAAGTTTCTAATGTGTAATATTTAATCTGTCAATCGAATGAAAGTTTAGACAACAGAAACAAGATACTGAAAGAGGATTTAAAAAATCACAGCTATTCAGCACGACGTATAAAGGAGACTGTTTCATTTAATAATTTTCTCCGAGGCTTGAAGTGAAAAAACGCGAAATTCCGCTTGATTCTGCCGTATTTGGGTCCTTTTACAAACAGGAGCTGGTTTAAAGTAATTGAGATTAATAACATTTCTCCGTCAAATGATTTTCAAATTTAACAAAATTCCACAAGTAGGTAGGCAGGTAGGAACTCTAAAGAACAGAAAAAACCTGGTCGGAGGAATCACCTAAAATAGATAAGAGAGAATAGAAGAAGACACTAAAATAAATATGAATAATAAAAAATCAAAAACAGAGAGACAAAGAAAAAGTTAAACGATAGAAAAAGGGAGGTCACATGAATCTCCTTGCAGGTGAAAAGTAAAATGACATTCAGCTGTTACGAGCGGGAAGACGATATTCATTTGTTTGTAGTCATCCTAAAATGTAAACCATCTTCGGTAGCTACTTGTCTTCTACTCTGCCCAAATGAGTGTGACAGCCCGGCAGTGAAAGTGCTTCGAATAGCGGTTCCGGAAACGTAAAAGCCTGTCTGCCACACACGATTATAATGGTCCTTGCTTATCACTTCTCTCTCTCTCCTTCTCAGGCTTAACGTTCGCACTTCCTTACATGTGTCTGACCTCTTTTCCCATAAGCCACTCACGCATCTTTCGACACACCAAACAGATAATTCGCAGCAATAATGAATCAAGTCCTTGTGAAAGCATGGGAGTACACGAGTACCCCGTGCTGAAAGAAGTCTACTGCTAATGGCAATGATCTGACAACTTAAGCTACGTGGATATGACACACATTTAAACCGTAAAATTGTCGTGTTAAATTGATGTTTTCAAATGTTCCCATAATCAAAATTACAAAATTACAAATTTTCGAAAGCTGAATTTTCATTTTGTCATAGGTAAAAGAATAAGGATAAAAAATCAAACTGCTGGTTGAGCCCTTACTTGGTTTTCCTCAGCTTTGTCGGGTGAATGCTCGAACAGGACCTTAACACAAATCTTGCACATGTAACCAATTTATAATTTACAGTCACCATGGTCATAAATGTTTTATGGACTAACTTACATATTTCAAGAAGCATTGTTAAAGAAATCAATCCTCAAGTGGTAGGCATATATGTATATGTGTATATATATATATATATATATATCTGTGCTGTACTTCTGAAAATCTATCAAGACTCAAAATCCACCTCTTTAATGAACTAATTTTACGAATAAAGTAATTTTAAGCAGTCAAAATCTTATGTCTATTATTGTAGCTCAGATAACATTTAGTAATGTATCACGTTCCTTAGTCTGTAACAATTCGTAAAATCATTTATTGTACGTATAACATTTCTTACGGCGAAGAAATGTTAAATAAATATCCAGCCGTATGATTTCAGGTTTTAGCGGCTGCAAGTCTGAGGATGCTGTCTTCTGGATTTTTGCGCCGTGTAGTCTTGTAGAAGTTTACCGAATTTTCAGAGGTCCTTGCTGCCTCAATCATCAGGGCTACCAGCCTACACGGCGCAACAACCCATAAGACAGCCATCTTGAAATATCCAATCGTCAAAATAGAAGACCATGAAGACAATTTATGCCGTGTAAAGCAGGCACAGGTGCATGAATAATATTTCGAATTACGAGTACAATAAAAGAATTTGAGCCGACCCAATTTTCTCTAGCATAATCTGTCAGAGTACGTGACTGTGTCTACTCTCTGCTTAACACAGTATTCCAAAGCAGATACTAAAAATGGCAAGTGACTGCTTCTATGTTCCTTCAAAACCCATGGCTACAGGAATGCTAAAATGACGACATCAATTGCTTAGGTAAACATTATTTTTAAAAGCAGAAAGGGTTGAGAAGAGAACAAAAGAATTACAAGTTCCGAATTGAATACCTGTTTCTGAAGGAGGCAATTTATGAATAGTCGGCATAAAAGCCCAGGGGGGCTTGGTTTAACAAACGAGGTGAGACAAACAAAAGTTTTTTAACCTGTTTCATTCGGAGGCTGGAGAACAAAGTAATTACAACACGCTTTTGTACACGTGCCTCAAATAAAGAATTATGGGAAAAGAATAATTTAATTGGGTATCGTGTTTCAACTGAATCTGAATAACTGTTCAGACATCCAATTACTCCAGAAATGCACGTAACCTACACGAGCTTTACAGTTAAATGACGTCATGGCTAAACCTCTGTCTTCATTGAAACGATTTATATAAAATCATTTATCAATATTATGTCATTTGTCCTATGCGTGGCACATGTCTCGCCAGTACCTTTTATTTAATGATTCTAACGATAATTATTGTAATAATATTATAATAAATGAAAAGTACAAATTTGTAAACGTATTTTTATAGTTTTCTGCAATCCTTTGCAATTTATCTACTAGTTAATGAAACCATAAATTTATGTTAATGAGAAAGCAAAACGGTTATTCTGTGGTCGTTCTGAAACTTGTAAATATACTGTGATATTAAATGGTTACAAAGGGAAAGATGCATTTAAGGTATATTCAAGATCTGTTGTGAATCTGCAAGGGGTGCATGATCAAACGAGCAAATAAACTCAGAGACTCATTATACGGAATGACGATGGATTGTATTTATCTTTAAAAGAAAGATAATTGTCTATCTTAAGTATTCTACGTATTAATATCGAGAATCATAGGCAATACCTTTAACTTTCACTCCCACATTTAATCATATATCCTCATTTTGATACAGGTAACAGCACGAAAGATCACACGAAAACACAATACCACAAGTTCTTTCGGTTACTGTAGAATAAGAGAAAGTTTTGCACTTTTGTTTATTTAGCCATTATTTTTTCTTGTTTCTGTTTCTAATTCCATCCTCTGAGTGGGAACCCGTACTTAAACTGCCTCACACACAAAAACTAATTTTGTAACTTGAAATGTCCGGGATTGTATGTGGTATGCCACTCCCTGGCTACAATTATACAATGCACCTGTTAAAAATTCATAAAATACTAAACATAGCAGCCATTCTTCTCACAACTTCGACACTAAACGTGGCGGACAATGATGGAGAATTCTATTGCAGAATGATATTTTAATTTGTTTTCCATTTCGAATGCGAAATTTTTGTTACTACATTCGACACGAGTAAGACTGACTATGCAGTGTCACCAACATAAGAAACACAACCACTCAAATTTTCAGCTTTAAACAGATATCGGCTGCCTTCAGAATTCAGCTTCAGTATTCTATACAATCACTTAAAATATCAACCAAACGAGGTTGAGGCCGAGACGAAAGAACTATTCTGCAGCTCTGTGTGAGAGAATTTAGGTCACTCACTCTTCCGAGACAATAAATTTATAAACTGTCGTCAGCATTAAAACCACCGAACTACACCACGTTTGTCACATGCTCTGACAGCACAAGTCATATAATTAAATTATCTTCACTGACCTCATAAACGTCATCCTATGTGGGTCGATTATTTTGAATTCGTTTAAGTTTGATTGGGATAAGTTACATTGGATTATGTTGCGTTTTTGGTTCGGTTGGGTTAGGTTAGGTTAAATTTGGTTAGTTTAGGTTACATTTGGTTAGGTTAGGTTACGTTAAGTTAGGTAAGTTAAGATTAGGTTATATAAGGTTGTTGTTTTACGATGGGTTGGGTTATCCTGGAGAAGTGCTGGAGAATCCTGGAGAATTCCAGGAATATTCCTGGAGATATCCTGGAAAATTCCTAGAGTATTGTCAAAGAAGCCCTGGAGACATTAAGCCCAAATTTTTTGTCATGGAGGATTGCTGGAGAAATCCCGGAGAATTTCTGGAAGGTCATTTGGAAGTCCTTAAGCAGTGGTGGGTTTGATGCTATGCGAGTCGGTTATTTTGGATACGTTTAAGTTTGATTGGGATAAGTTACATTGGATTATGTTGCATTTTGTGTTAGGTTGGGTTAGGTTAGGTTTGGTTAGGTTAGGTTTAGTTAAGTTAGGTAAGTTAAGGAAACAAAATTTTACTGATAAGGAATGTTTTTGCTTTTAGGCGGTTGACGACATATGTTTTACGCCGGCACCATGTGAAATAAAATATTATATTTACTCTTATACACGTTTAGTTTAATTTTCCTCTTTTCAAGCTCCGAAATCTTATTTAATTTAGTTGATAAGCTCATTGTTTGCACATGACTTCGCATCCCTAATTAAGAATCTCTGATCTTCAGCGTTATCACGAGAACTTTTAGTAAGGATATCTCTGGCCTGTCAGCCGAGATTCGAATCCGACACCAAATATAGATTGTATCAGAGTAAAAATAAATATATAAATGACAATCAAACACGTGAACGGCTGCAGGAAGGAAAAAGTAGACAGAAGTCCCAGGAAGCTTTGTTACATCGTGTCGTCATGATGAAATCATTTTGCGATACGTCTTTAAGCCGCATTACTTAACAAGGGCTTCATTGAATTACTATTCGACGTTCTATTCTATAATGTCGTCGAATGCCTACGTCGTATGTCATGTAAAACATACGTGATGTCCGCCTGTTAATTCGTCTAACGATAATCGCAGGTTTTATGTTTCAATTTGTCACGTGCTAACTGTACGTACCGTGGAGTTGCGCAGTGTTGCATCTTCGCGCCACGTTCATTAGTATAACCCTTCAAATAGGCCGTTAATCTTATTTAGGAGACATTAAAAACCAAAAGAAACCATTAAGACAACTTCAGGTTACGAAACGAGAAAAGACGAGACAAGAAGGTTTGTTGTACTCCGACGGAAATCAAATTACGCTAACAAAATTAATTACATTAAAGATTACAAGAGTATAAAGGCGAGAATAAAGAAGACAGCAGTAATATTACAGTCTTGATTTATGAAGGCTGTGTCCTTAATGACAAACCAGCAATATCGTCCAATGTTTATCATCCATTAATCAAGAGAAACGAGTACATTTATTGGGTCATTTCGGTGGTTCGGTATACATTCATTTAAACTCGCGTCAATGTTTCTTCTTGTATTAGGAATTCCGACTTAGAAAAATACTACGGATGAAATGTAAAACTTTTTAAAAAATACTTTATATTATTTCAGTTCTGCTCTTCTAAATACATGTGAACACACGTGAAGTGTAGCATCTCTCCCTTTGTGAAATGCTTCCTCTCAGGTGAAAACTATTTTTATTAGAGATTAGAAACAAAGTTAATTTTTTCAATGTTGGACAAAATAAAGTACAACTTCATACAAGAACATGGGTATGTTTAAATAAACACTCTATACAGCGAAAAGTGTTTCACACAAACATTAGAACCAACAATTATTTAATAAATCACCATTCACTAAACCTCATCAAGACAGTCGGTAACACAGCTAATATTGGACTAGGGATTCTGATGAATTTTTATATTGGAATATATGACACAATTCGTCGAAGGAACAAATTTTGAATCGTATTGGTCCATACACTTTTATTTTATATGAAGGTCAACTGATTTCTTACCACATTTCTGTGAAATGGCCCATCGAGAAAACGTGTATTTCTAAATTAAAGGATGAATAAACTAAAGATTAAACAACATATATTAAAACAACGTCTCGGTATAAATAATATTTTATGAAACAATTAAAATTTCTTGCTAAAGTTTTGTAATAATATCCTCTCCTATATCTTCAGTCCTTCTCTAACTACTATTAAGTTTCTTTCTCTTTGCTTTATTTCTCTTAAGCGATTCAATCAAGAGTCTTTAAAAACAACGAACAAACTCTTCAATTATCTGTAACTTATCACCTAGAGTCATTATTATGTATATATCCAAATTTATAACAGCTTCTTGTTTTTAGAAGATTTATTGTTGCATGGAAACATTCTCTGTACACTGAATGATCCGCTTTAAACTCCCTCTAATCCATAAGGTAAAAGCTACAGAGGTTTTCACGGCAATGTGATACTTATCACAGTCCAACAAAACTCAGGGCTGAATACGCTGAAGTGTCTCTGTTGGAGGGAATTTGCTATCTTAAATCTGAAAATCACATGAAGTCTTTCGGAATCAAAAACTTCTTACTTCAATAGGATTTTAAAACTTTCTTTATTTTTTATTTATTTATAGTACGTATTTATCCTCTTCTACCCGCAGGCGTCAAAACCCGAAATACAATATAAACTCCTTTCATTCCATCCGTTCAATAACTAAAAACCGTTTATTCCTGTGGTCAAATTCTATCTCTAAAATAATAAATTTGCGCCCACTGTTTAACACATTTACATTTTTTCATATTAATATGCAACTCCTAATACTGTTATTAGAAAATGCACAGGAATATCAGATAATCTGTCGTAATGGTATAATATAATTGAACGTTGAATTTAAAACTTTGATCTAAAGAGGCAGACAGCAACACGAGAATAAAGAAAATATTGTAAGAAAATGATTAGTTCGTAATCTATCATTCTTGGAATAAATGTGTTAAACCTAAATGAAGAATACTACGAAAAAGACCTAAGCGTAGATGGAATAAAGATAGATTTAAAATGAACACAGTGTATTCATTTAATGCATTTTGTTTCTATAAAAACATGAAATTGTTTGACTAGCTGATTAATTGTATTTCTCAAGATAGACACTGCTCCATGGATTTAGTTTATATTCATCACAGATTTTATTTTTCCACATAAAAATATGTAAAATGACTGTTAGCATAGCCGAAGTATGGACGCAAATATTAACCAAATTACTTCGCACATCGCCAATCTCGAGCAGTGTAATGAAGTGTTTATAGGTTGAAATTAAAATTCTGTTTGCTTAGTATTCAGGCAAGAACATTAAAATGTATCGTTGTTTGGGGAAAGGGCTTGTGTTATGGAAACCAAATTTTATAGGCGAGACAAAAAAAAATGAAGGAATTATTTAGTGCCAAGTGCTATAGAACACGTTTTTTTCTGGAAATATTTATGTTGTGACATACGAGTTTTTCAAAATTAATATTTACAATTTACTTCCGTAATCAGTTGTTTGTTATTTACTGTATACAGAAACTAAGTAAAGCAATTATATTGATAAATTAAACTGACGGAACCTTTGAGGTTTTATTTTATTAAACTTACTATTCCATTATTTTTATAATTTAATCAATATAACATGTTTACTAACAAATGCCTCAAACATCTTTTCGTGGAACAAGAATTCTGAATGGTGTACACGTACGTGATTACTAGATTTTTTTATCTAATTGTTAGTAATGTATTTTTTATTTTGGATTTATTAATATTTTTATGCATTTATTATTAATATCATTGTTGTGTTATAACGTTAAAGTGACAGTCTGAAGGAATTTTATTATTTACACATTTATCATAAACGTGCATAACAACAGAAATGTGTTTAACTGAATATTCAAATCTAGAATCCACATTTGCAAAACAAACGACTTAGTTTAGATCTGAATTATTTTATCGTCTGAATGTCGCGGGTCAGAATATCCAAGGGAATGAAAGAACTATTTCAAGTTATTTAATGACATTTTACTACCTGCATTTGCTGATGAATTACGTTTGTAAAGACGATGAATATGTAGTTGACGCAGAGGAAACATTTGTGATCTAACTTCGTTAATTGTTTGGGGAGGCCGAGGCATGTCACCCAAAGATTAAACCTCAGGTGGCAACCTAATGTTACATTCAAACCATCTAATTTAAACTGAGCGTAATACAGCAAACTAATTTATATGGTAACAAGTCATTAAGTTGAAAGAGGCAGGTCACAGTGTGTTTCATGAAAGTTATTGATAAAAGTTAATCGAAAACTGGTATTTGCTTGGCGGGACTGAGAACAAACACTAAAACGTGTATAAGACAGTTCACCAAAGTGTTAAACGTACTCGACACTATTATATTATTATACCTCTGAAGGTTTGTGACAACTGATTCATTATGTACTAATTTTATGGAAGATGGAAATGAAGCCATCTCCTAAAACGTCGTGTATATTAAATATAGATATACCGCAAGCAACAGAAATGTCTGTCATAATACTAGTATAGTTATTGTTAATACTACCATTAAAAAAAATAAAAATAAAAAAAAATAAAGGAAGGTAGTATCAGAGAAAGCGCAATACATGGCTGTACGAACGATAAATCGAAAGATATAACTTAAAAGGGTGACAGCAACATTCTTCTTTATTCCCAAATTTTGGTTTCGAATTGAGTTTTTTGAAGCGAAATCAAGAGTAACTTGATGTATTCATAATCAAAATTTTTTTTCCAGGAAAGAATGGCTTAAGGACAAATTACATAACACTTAAGCCCTTGTTATCTAGTGTAAAAATATAGTACACTGTTTGAAATAAGATATTCCTCATGGAGCGACTAGCAAAAAACGCCAGTGACACTCTGTCGTCCATCTTGGTCGAAACGTGTGGACTAGACTCCACTCAGCAGTTCCCGACGTAAACTTTAATATTTCAGTGACTTCCCTTCAGATCGATCCAGCTACCTATATTTAGCCGGCGATAAAGGTGAACCGCACGTACAGGTCCTCGTTTAGATTGCAGTGCAGAAACCACATTATGCAGAACTTTGATATCGTGTCTACAGTCACAAGACTACACGGAACATTTCTACGCGATTATCTTCAGATTTGTACTATTGCATTAAATGCGTTCACACCTTTGTTTGTCCAAAACTTATATCGCTGTAGACTTACATTATATGAGGCTCCGAGTTTGATTTTCTGCTGCTTTATATGTTGTCTGTGTTTCCGAGTTTTACCTCAGTCTTTCCGATGATATTACTGTTTTTACATTCTTCTTTCTCTCTCGAGTTTAAACAGTGATTTAAAGTCACTTACTGATCAAACATTATCAGCTTAGTCACAGTCTAACCTAACTTAACCTCTGCTTAGGCTTTTGATAAATCCCACGGCCCTTCCAAGCAAAATTCGACTCATTATTATCCCTTCTGCTTAACAATGATAATCATAATAACTTTATTAAATCGATGTCATATAAACTGAACACGTAATACAGCGAATTTAGAGCAGTGTTCTTCAACCAGGGGTCCGCAAGATATGACGAAAGGGTCGGCAAGTTGTGTTGGTGCTACTCTTTTATAGTTTTATGTTCTTGCAAGTTTTAAAAATTTTAATCACGTTTTTTACGTAGAGAATCTACATTTTAATTACTTTATATTCTATTTAATCAAAAAGCGTGAGATAATTTTCGGGACGGCGTCCGTGTTTCCAGAAAGACTGGTAAACAATGATTTGGAGCAGTGTTTCTCAACCTATGGTACGCGTACCACTGGTGGCACGCAAACAAATGTTAAGTGGTAAGCGAACTAAGTAAGAAAATCAAAAGATAATATTAACATAAATAAGTTTTCCCTGAACGCATTTGGTTAGTGGTACATTTAGTGTGTTAAATTATAATTAGTGGTACGCCAGCGAAAAAGGGTGAGAACACCTGATTTAGAGGAATTTGGGGTACTTAAAACAAGTCAGAATAATAAAATTTCTCTGTCTGCCAGTGGTTCTTAACCCATGGGCCGTGAACTCCTACTATTAAAATTAATTAATATTATTTACGGTTATCTGGTACTTCCATTTTATATGAAATGGCCTACCTAATTTAATTCAGTAAATATGATTAAAATTTAAAATTGGGTTATCCGATCCGTAGGTAGGGTTAAGGCTAAAAAGATTAAGAATCACTTTTCTAACAAAAGCAAAAACAAGAATTTAACCTGTTTGAATCTTGAAAATTATATATCAATATTAAATATATCACAATTCACTACGTCAGTGTGAAGCCTTGTTTTATTGTACGGTCAGGATTAGATTCCTGGTAGGTGTCCTTCAGTTTTCATCCTCAAGAATTTGCTCAGCCAACCTCCAACCCAAATGGCAACTTCGAATTTCCTCTCTGGCATCCTCAAACCAGTGAGCGGTCTAACAAATTTTGGAGATAATATTGTGTTGGTGGACGGGGTTCTATTTACGGAGTAAATATAAATGCATACCAGATTTTGATGACAATTGATATTGCAGTTGTATTGTAACCAGTTGTCACGGAAACAATTTAATTAGCTGAGTGCGTTGGAAGCGGCACAAATGGGCAGTCATTATCGATGTTGGACTTCTGGGTTGTAACGCCGTGTCAGCTTGTAAAATATGTGCCAACGTCCAGGAGAAAAATACTGTCTCCGTCTTCCGTGTTGAAGTAAATATGTTTCTTCGAAATGTTGATATGTACATTTACGTCAAAACGGCGTTAACAATCCAGGACACCAAGATCGAAAGCCGTCTTAAAATATTATGAACAGTATTCATACTCCATAATTTTCTTTAGAGTGACCATAACAATACATACTCAAGAAATCAGTTGAAGTGAGAATAACCCCTATTATACAGGGTGATTCAAAAAGGACTTTACAACTTTGAAAGTGTATAGAAATTTATTCAGAAGGCTTACAGAATCAGTTGAGGTGTCATCTTGTAGCAATACAAATTACGTTTTACCTCAAACAGTCATTTTGGTTCGATGTGATTGCCATTGGTGATACTGCAGACATCCCACCTGAAATAAATTTCTTGCCAAACACGATCCAGCATATCCGATGTCACTTCTGCAACTGCGGCGGTGATTCGAGCTTTCAGTTCAGTGAGATTGGCAGGTAAGGGTGGAACATACACATGATCTTTAATGAAACCCCATAAGAAAAAATCGAGAGGTGTCAAATCTGGAGAACGAGGTGGCCATGCTATCGACCCTGTTCGACCAATCCACCGACCTGGGAAACGATTATTGAGGAAATCCCGGACTTCTGTGAGGTAGTGAGGTGGTGCGCCGTCTTGTTGGAAGTGAATGCGTCCTTTTTGGTCATCTTCGTCTAACTGTGGTATGAGAAAATTTTCGAAAATTTTTCAAATGCACTGCTGCTTGCGCTCGAGGTGACGGAATTCGGTAATACAGCACAATGTGAGTCAAACTTGATTTGCTTTGCTACAAAATGACACCTCAACCGATTCTGTAAGCCTTCTGAATAAATTTCTATACACTTTCAAAGTTGTAAAGTCCTTTTTGAATCACCTGGTATTTCCATAGCAACAGTTTCCGAATCCCAAACCCTCTGAATACTAATGTTGGAAAGATTAAACTCTGAAGGGTGACGCAGTAGGAAATCGAAGTTTTTTAATGCGCCGAGTTCTGTAATTAATACATATTCTCCTCCAGGTTCAAATATTTGTTTATACTACAGTTTCTTGGCTCGGAGAACAAGTTCACCACGGCGTCTACACTGGCATGTAAGCCTTGGTTTTCATGCGCCTCACTGTCACATGAGGAAACTAGTTACAAAACACAATAACATTGGTTTCAGATTACAATAAAGCTAGACAACGAGATACTGGCAAGGAATACGTCGTTGCAAGAAGAGTCAGAATATACAGGTCGAGCCTAGTAATTCTGCTTGTCATCTGCAGCATGACGGATAGAGGATTCGTTGGGAAAAGCCAGTGTGGTGTTGCGTTTGATATTAAAAAGCACGCTGGGGAACACACACTGTGCGATTACAGAGGGGGTAGAGGGATTCACAATCGAAAACAACAGCAGTGAATAACAGAGTGGTCCATGTGACAGATTTCAGTGGCTCTCGGATATGAAGAGAACTTCTGAACTACGTTTACTGACTTATCTCCCTCTGAAGCTTACCATTCGTTCACATATAAAACGGAAGATAGAATATGTATGAATCGATGCTCTTGGAGTAGCACCAATCTTTGTAAAATTTAATATGAGCGCCGTGCTTACGCGGCAACATCTCCAACTTTCCTGTTGTGAGTGTAGTATCTACGTTTTTCTGCAGGGGTTCGATCTTCATTTTCTCTGTCTACTTTAACCACGATGGGCATTATATGGAATAGTTATTAACACGGACAGATATTTGAACTAAATGTACTAAACCCATTCCACAATCAGTCGATAACTGTGAAAATGATTTGCGAAATTCTAAAAGTTACCGTACTGTCATAATTACATTGAACGCATGAACTGTATTACTTCGCTGATTTTCTTACTATTGATCTGTTTAAAGAAACGGAGCTCTCGCGTGATCCACGCTTATGGTAATTTCCATAGCTGACGGCCAATAGGAAGTCAGCGTTATTTAGCTAAATGCTAGGCCGGTGTTTACGTACATACCACTGACATGTGAAATGAATATCGCACTGCGTAATTTTGTAAACAGCATCATTAAATGAACGAAACTTGAATCAGTATCGTCATCCCAACTACATATTATCTTTCTTTTTACACAAGAACGGGGTTCAAAAGCTACCTTGCGTCTATAATAGGCCTATGTTAGTGCTCTGTTTACAGCAAATACTGGGCACGGCCTTCATAAACTTGCAAAATGCAGGATTATCCACGTGTCTTCATTGTTCATAAAACATGATACGATTTAAATTTGTATATGATGTAGATGTCATTCATAATACCTTAATTAAGTCTGGCAGTGAGGATTTTGTTTGCTTGTACACTTCTCCTTTTAATGTTTCTCATGATACAGGTTTAAGTCAGGAGACATTGACGGCTAAACCTTTATAAAGTCAATATTTCTCCAAATTCTTCTCGAAACAGATTCACTGACTCGCCCGTGTACAGTAATGTCTTGTATGTAGTCCTGGAAATTGTGTAGGGGATGTATAAAGACTCAGATTAAAGAGGTTCGTGGTTCATCTAGTGATCATATTTAAAATACAGTCCCAATAATCCGACATTTTGTTCATGACGAATTTCGAAATTAATCCAGCGTCCAGATGTTAACTACTCAATTGCCTCATGGTGTTACGATGCGCTGTATTCATTGCAGAACACATTTCCTCGAAATTTATTACACTTCAACGCTCTAGAAGTAGAACCAATTCTAACACATAAATTATTAAACTCTGGGAACATAAATTTAACTGTTATTAGTTATTTAATTAAACAAGCATTAAAAACATTAAACGATACGTAACATAAACACACAATTAAATGTTTATAGTAAATTTAACATGGCTAAGGAAGCTGCTTAGACAGATAAAACAGACGACACATATCCAAAGTGATATTTTCATTACGTCTGTAACATTGATTGTTAAGTGATTAGAACAACCGAACTATTACATGTAAATTACCGAATTTTATTTCGTTTTTAAATATCTTCAATTTGTGTGTTCCCTTGGAGAGAGAGACTAGGTATTAGAAAGGTCACTTCTGTGTCCTATAACCAGTTAAATCTTCGTGAAGAGGACAATGTCTGAAGATTATATTTGAAGTTCGATTACGAAGATGACTGTCTTGTGGGATGTTGCGCCGTGTAGACTGGCAGATGTTTACCGACGTTCCAAAGGTTCTTACTGTCTCCATCATCCCCAGATTACACAGCGCAAAGATAGTTATCTTCAATATCTATAGTTAGTTGAGAATCCAAGCCGGGAAGGACAAACTGGACTCCAATAGAAAATTTTTGTTTTTTCGGTCAAATTCATTTACGGAGACCGCACAAAGCCATGTTACGTGTCCTCCTGATAAAAGTTTTGTTTTGTCATGTGTAACTACCAACTGCAAGTATGAATAAAAAATATGCCTAAAATGAACATGGCGGATTTATAGTGGGCGTGTCAATGGATGGGTCGTTGGGCGTGGCTTATTTTGATACTGGGATGGAGGGGGGATCAGTGAGGGGTAGAGTTTCTGCTGTTGGAAATGTTTGGATCAATATTACAGAGTAAAGAGCACGTAGACCGCTTGTACAGACGATGTGTGTGGGCAGGTAGTCGGCTGCCCCGATATACGCTCAAAAGCAAAATAATATTTTATTTGTGCTTTGCATGATCAGTACATAAGTGCAGCTCTCTTTTGAGCCGAAATTAAAAATGCGTAACCCTCTTGACTTTAAGAAGGCACAGTACAGTCCGCGAAAGTACTGCGACTCCCAGTGCAGTTACAGGCGTGAAGAAACTACTAAACAGACACTCGGATTAAATTTCCAGAATCACGTTCCAAAGCACAAGGGCAGAGGTCGACTGCGGTTAAGTCATCGCCTGTCAGGCAACGGTGTTAAAACTTTGTAGTATTTTGTAGGTAATGAAGAAGTCTCCGGCTCTAAACAACTGACAGTCAATTAACTTCTGAAGGCACGAAGCTACTTAAGAAAACCGATACGTTGATGTAGAGACCAATAATATCTTTGGATTCATAGGAGCAGACTTTATTGGCACAACGCTCCAAACTTCTTGAAGTCGGAAGTCTGCAATCGATTGTATGTTAAGATCACGAGTTGCGCGTTCATTCAGGCTTCGTTAAATTCATCTATCGTGATAACTCACAATATATTTGTATCAGAAGTGCGACTCAAGAGATGAAATTTATGACTAAATCAATTAATTCTTCGGTCATTTAACATCGTTATTCCAACAACACAAGTAGTATAACATCACACGAGATGAGAAGATTTCTTATAATTGCAGTCCGATTGTATTCGACTTTAGTTATCTTTCGCAGTTAAAACAACAACTTTAAATAACATAACATAATTATTTACGTATGGAGCAGAGTGCAAATGAGCAAATAAAACTCCAATGTGTAATTTTGCCACTTTGATCGAAGTTGTTCTTTGCGGAAGATTTAAACGTATGCAATGTTTTGTGTGTCGGAAAGTATCTAAGTTATGAAAGCACTGGATTTTTATTTATCTTTTAAATAAGTTAGTCAGTTTTTTCAATAGATTATTTAAATATCTACTTCTTTTAGCTGAGATAAATGCGTGTAATCCCTTCATTTAGGATAAGTTACGTTCCTGGAGAGAGTTCGTGAAGCTAATTGGTATTTCCCATAAGACCAGTGTTATAAATAGAGGAATAAACAACGAATTATCAAAATAAAATTATAAATAAACAAGTTCATTGCCTGAAATAAAATATACAAGTAACAGAAGCACCACAAAATTAAGAAATAGACAGCAAAATTATTCAAAAGACGCACACTAAATCAGCGTAAAGCAAACCGACTCGTACTAATCCTGTTTTCACTGACCGACTGGGCGACGTTTCGTCTTTCGCGTTTTCGATTTCATTCGGAATATTTCGGATGAACACCGACTGGGCGACGTTTCGTCTTTCGCCTTTTCGATTTCATTCGGAATATTCCGGATGAATGATTTCGCGTCCCGATGACGAGCCACACGGAGGGCACGTGCTTCACTATAAAAGTTCGTATCATTTATTTCATAATGGGAATCTTTCTGAAGCTGTGTCTAGTAAGTGCATAATTTGCCTTTGTAATTAGCTGTAAAAAAATTGGTCTTCGTTCGTCGCGTTGCAAACAGCACGTCTTCGAATTACTACAAAGCACTTGACCTGGCAACAAAGGATCGTGATAGTTTAGAGTAATTGTATTATTATCTTTACATTCACCGCCAGAACACCCCAGAGTACGTCCTGTGATGATTCAGATATGCGTGCGGTGCAGTCCGTGTGGCGAATACAGATCTGTAAGCAGATAAATAAACCATGGGCAGAGAAGAAAAGGGGAAAATTCGAAAGGAGTGAATGTTCAGGGAGAAATGGAAAGGCGCGGGGATTAGTCTGAGTGAATGGAACAGCAAGGTACAAAGAAGGGAAGAGACAGAAAGAAGAAGAAGAAGAAGAAGTAGGAAGAAAGTCATAAACATGAAAAAGGAAAGAGATGGTAAACGATTGTGATTTGGCAGGTAAGAAAAAGGGGTAATGAATTAAAAGATCACTTGTCTGTGAAAAGTGTTACAGTCTGAATTCTGTAAAATTTCGGATTAGCATTTATTGTAGTAGCAGGAGCAACATAACAAAGCGGCGAGGATATTCATCGTCCTGATGACGGAGGCAGTATGACCTGTGAAACGTTGGTAAACATCTACGAGACACAGCGCAACAACCCAGAAGACAGAAATCTTCATACTCATCGCCCTGATGACGGAGGCAGTATGACCTCTGAAATGTTGGTTAACATCGACCAGACTACACAGCGCAACAACCCAGAAGACAGAAATCTTCATACTCTGATGACGGAGGCAGTATGACCTCTGAAATGTTGGTTAACATCGACCAGACTACACAGCGCAACAACCCAGAAGACAGAAATCTTCATACCCACAGCTGTGAAAACCTCAAATCATACATGAGGATATTGTTATAACGCTGTGTGGGCTTGTACCTAAATACCATCGTTCTGGAGGTACATATTGCCTCCATCTTTAGAACATGGCAGTGTAGTGTACTAATAATATATAAGTTCAGTTATATCTCCGCATTTCTAACACCAAAATGTTATTTTCTCCGCGTTTATTCCCATATGATACGTCGTGTCTCAATAATGGCACATTCCTTATTTGAATTTCATTCATGTGATTTAGATCGATTGCTTTCGTTCACTCGACCTCACTGCAAGGGACACAGAACACGTCTTTCCCCTATGCCGAACTATCCTACACGTTATTTGAGGTGACAACCAGATGGCGGACGGGTCGTTCTGTATGCAAACCGTGCAAGCTGAGATCTCATCTCAGCCAATTTCCCAAGAGGACTTGCAAATTCCGTTAGGCCGATCTGCTGATCCAACCCTTGTCGTGTAGTATTAACGAGCAAACGAAAGACTGATTCTTTTTATATAAGAAACAGAAGTGATATTCCTTCGACCCCACAAAATTGATTTTAGAATTAAATGTTGCTTTATATATTCTTTATACTAAATATATAAAATCAACGCATAGAGAATTAGAAAAAAATTAAAACATTCTATTTGGAGAATGCTACCTACCAAAAACATTAAAGAAATACAAAAATTATAACTTTCCTGTTTAAGACTTACAAGACTTGTTTGCAACTTTCTTAATATATGACACCTGAGGTTCTCACAGCGGGAAAAATTTCGATGTTGTATCGACTCATACGGATGTTCTATTTTTTAGACGTGGCCGCTGAGGGGAAGTTTGGGGAAGAGTAGTAACATCGACCAGACTACACAGCGCAACAACCCAGAAGACAGAAATCTTCATACTCTGATGACGGAGGCAGTATGACCTCTGAAATGTTGGTTAACATCGACCAGACTACACAGCGCAACAACCCAGAAGACAGAAATCTTCATACCCACAGCTGTGAAAACCTCAAATCATACATGAGGATATTGTTATAACGCTGTGTGGGCTTGTACCTAAATACCATCGTTCTGGAGGTACATATTGCCTCCATCTTTAGAACATGGCAGTGTAGTGTACTAATAATATATAAGTTCAGTTATATCTCCGCATTTCTAACACCAAAATGTTATTTTCTCCGCGTTTATTCCCATATGATACGTCGTGTCTCAATAATGGCACATTCCTTATTTGAATTTCATTCATGTGATTTAGATCGATTGCTTTCGTTCACTCGACCTCACTGCAAGGGACACAGAACACGTCTTTCCCCTATGCCGAACTATCCTACACGTTATTTGAGGTGACAACCAGATGGCGGACGGGTCGTTCTGTATGCAAACCGTGCAAGCTGAGATCTCATCTCAGCCAATTTCCCAAGAGGACTTGCAAATTCCGTTAGGCCGATCTGCTGATCCAACCCTTGTCGTGTAGTATTAACGAGCAAACGAAAGACTGATTCTTTTTATATAAGAAACAGAAGTGATATTCCTTCGACCCCACAAAATTGATTTTAGAATTAAATGTTGCTTTATATATTCTTTATACTAAATATATAA
Source organism: Zootermopsis nevadensis (assembly GCF_000696155.1). The sequence goes on along the minus strand of NW_019059980.1, from coordinate 482,497 downwards.
AATCAACGCATAGAGAATTAGAAAAAAATTAAAACATTCTATTTGGAGAATGCTACCTACCAAAAACATTAAAGAAATACAAAAATTATAACTTTCCTGTTTAAGACTTACAAGACTTGTTTGCAACTTTCTTAATATATGACACCTGAGGTTCTCACAGCGGGAAAAATTTCGATGTTGTATCGACTCATACGGATGTTCTATTTTTTAGACGTGGCCGCTGAGGGGAAGTTTGGGGAAGAGTAGTGGGAGTTGAAATTCTAGGCGAATGAGTCAAGTTGTCGCTGAGGAACTTCATACGCCCCCTTAATTATTTCGTTCTGTTAACTGGGCTTGTTACCGTCTACTGCGCACGTCTAAGAAACTGAACTGTAGATACCAGAGTTTTGTAATGACATATTACTGGTATCTACATAAAAGTCCACAAGGTATCACAACCCAGAAGAACTGTTAATATAGTGTATTCACCGAGATAGAAAACAAAATAATATATTTATTTTATATAACTATCTAAGTTGCCAGTAAGACGCAGACGGTGTCCTGTTTAGGATTGTTTAAAATTCATCTGTCACGTTAGTTGAACGCAAAATGCTAATATCGAAACGAGGTAGGATTGGGATCTTGATTAGAAAAAGTGACATGAAGGGAGGGCGGGGGGAGGGGGTGTCTGAGGAAAGAAAGACAGAGGCGTGATTAGGGTGCAAGATAACCACCATTAGCGATTCATGAATTCGTACACAAAAGGGGGTGATAGGATATGGCGAACTAATTTCGTGGACGTTCCATGATTCCCTGAGCTGGAAATCTTGTACAACCATGAGTGACGTAACGGCAAATAGCCCCTTAAATTGCTCGGCACATTCAAATTTTATCAGCGAATTATTAAGACCACCTTCTTCATCTACTACATGTGTTACATACGAGACATGATCTTACTTGTCAACGACACTGCTTAATTTATTTATCATCCGAAGATGGTTATCTTCTGGGTTTGTAACTCCCTGTAGTCTCGTAGAAGTTTACCAACGTTTCAGAGGTCCTAGCTGCCTCCATCATTAGAGCGATCATCAACCTGATGATTATTTCTGGTAAAATGTTACTAACCTTTCAGAGGTATTTAATTATTCCAACATCAGGACGATAAGTAATGGTTTTGTTTTGTAATATTCCATAAACATTTTCACCAACATTATTTTTTCTTCCAAATGTTGAATGGGATAATTTCATGACGTAGAGCAAATATTTTTTTTTGATTTTTAAAACACACGACTAAGATTGGTTGCCCAACAGAGGAATAACACTCACGAGACATGTGAGTAAAACTTAAGACGAGTAAGTTATAATGCGATCGTAATATTTCTTATCTGTAAGACTCGAGGTGCGAAGAAATACGAGCGTGTCACTACGCTGGTAGACTGGTTACTTTCTTGCCAAGAGTAACACAGTAATAAATCAGTAACTAAGTATTTATTCTGGTGAGATTTCAGGTTCTAATGATTATGAGATCAACCACATCCCACAGTATCTACGAAACGTGACAAAGAACTTGAAAGGTCATGTCTTCTGTGTTGTTGCCCCTTGTAGCGGTGCAACCCAAAAGCTAACCATCTTTTGATCTTGCAGACATGTGAAAGAGCTTTTCGAGTCATGACCACAGATTAAGGACGCTAGAAAACTGTGTTATAAGTTAAATGCTTAATGGAATGAAGTGAAGTAACCCTTGTGTCACTCATGGTTTCCGCTTTCGGGACGGGGATTCCCTGAGCGCCTAGAGAGGTGTTAGCTTTCATTAGTTGTATCAATCCGCTGGTGCTGGGGTGGGTGTCGGCCTGGGTAACGGGGGTTGACACATGGTGGTCGCGAGAATCGTAGGGGGAACGAAGATGCTGAAACATAGGAATGGGGGTGAATATGACAGCGAAATGATGGTCTGTCCCAGATATTTCGACATGGCTAATATTCAGAATGTCCTACATCAAGAAGTCGCGAGTTAAAGATGTGACTAGTCTGTAGTGGGAAAAATTGCACAGAAATGGGATTTATATTTGACACAGTTTCATTTCTCATTCGTTCAATATAATATAATAAATCAACTGAAGATGTATTGAAATTAGGACATTAAACAATGTCACGGCCATGTTTTAAATCCGAGAAAAAACATCTTGTGCCATCGACCTTACCCCACGATACCTAGAACATGGAAGAATAATTTGTTCATTGTGAATTTAATACTAAATTATTCAATTTAATACCACGAAGAAATATATTAACTACTAAACTGCATGGATTAGAGTCGTAATCGAATTTAATAGTACGCTTAGCTATAATAGCCGTCAGCAAACTAATGATTCACGGTCACAGGGAAATCGTACGTCGTTGCAATACGAACAGCGAAGAAAGTGCAAATCTTGCAGTTTATCAAAACTATTATAGCAACGCTGTACTACTATCTCAAAGTAGCGGGATTAAGGGGGGAATTCATGTAATTTGGTTGGCGGCTGATTTTGCAAAAAAGTTGTCGCTTTTTATAGAACCGCAAATTTCGTTATCGCGTCCGCAAGAGCTACATTATGAGACGGATGAAACAATACCAGTACAAGTACAGCAATGGAAAGGGTAATGACCCATAAAACGAAAGAACAAAACTGACAGACCTACGCAAGCCAAGACAGGTTTTAGAAATACATTTCTGCGGTAAATATGGGACTATTGTGTGTAACTATATAATCCTTCCTCTAAATATTGTGATGAAATTTACTAATCTGAACATTCACAATCACACAATCACGCAAAATAAAGTCTGACGACCCGCAACCCCTGCGCAGAGGTTCCACTGTGGTCCTAATATTGATCTCACGAGCAAATTCTACCTACCTGTGTTAGCCGACAACCTAGCGTTTCAGGCTGCATGTTCATGGTACTTACAGCATGCAACTTCCAGTTGAAACTCTGAATTTATTGATCACTAGAACTTTCTTTTATATTTGTCGTCATGAAGGATGGAACTTGCCTGCTATAGGCCTACTTTTGACCTATAACTGACCCATGTGACAGTGAAATACGGCCTCTCTAACTAACTAACAGACTGGCCGTCCGTTTTCCATGGTAAGTGGGTTCCTTGCCTGCACCGCACAGAGAGAGCCCTCAGTAGCGGATGGAGAAGACGACCTCAAAATTTGGAGGGTAACTACGAATATATTGAACAAGCAAAAAGGGTAGTTCTCTAGCCTCAGATTCTGATGACGTTAACAATTCTTCATTGTAAAGCATTATTACATATGTTAGAAAGTGCTTCACAGTAAAGTTAGCGAAATATAAAACCATAAAAATTTAAACTGTGCCAAGGTTTGAGATCAGATTCACAAAATTGAAGGAAATTGGTCTTATTATGCGTCTCGCTCATCTATTTATCGATTTTCACGGTGAACACGATCAGTGTATAGCAAATTCATTGTTATTGTGCTCCTATGCTTCAAGCGTTCTACAGTAACAATAAAGTTTGATTCTGGCTTCGCCCGGGACTAAGAAAGACAAATCTGAAGATGGAAAGGTAGCCTTTAGTGGCTAACCGCCTGAGCTTTAACAACAAAACACACACAGAATCCCTTTAAACTATTTATTTCAAGCAAAGCTTGTGAGACGCGGTAACCAATGTAAGCTACCCCGTCCACATTGCTCGTAAGACGAGTGACCGCGAGCTGGATTCAGGTTCTTACAAGCTCCGGCAGAGGGTTCCAGTATCGTTAAGAGATCTAGACAGATGAGGGTTGGGGAGAGGTCATTCGTTCCAAGCAAATGGCTTATCCCAGCCCTCGTCCTACATTCACACCCTTCTCACAATTCTTTCTCTGCTATGATGAAATGGCTAAACAAGCAATAACACTGTTTAAATGCAGTCTGCTAACATTTATGTTGTTTCCGCAGTCTGAAAGTGTGTTTTAATACGTAAAATCTTCACTTACTCGAGTGAGTTTTGAAATGTGTAAGGGATAAAAATGAAACAGAAACCAGAATCTGAAATTTTTTCCAGTCATTCCTAATGTTGAATTATATTTAATTTTACTAAGAACAAGCAACTCGGCGGAGCAGAATACATTTTAGACTCTGTCGATAAGCCAGCCCAGAAATACTCTCCTCATTTGAAATCCGAAAGGCCATTTTCGTGTTCCCAATTGACCATGTCCAGTCCGCATCGTCCAACAACTTCCCAAAGATTAGTTTCAAGATATCGTTCTAATAACGCCAATGTTTTAAACTGCTCTCTTAACTTCACTTTTTAATATCGTATAAAATTCTGATTTTTCCCACATGTGGTACATGAACGTCATGATTCTCTCACTCACCTTAATTTGACGATCGTAAAAATTAGGTAATATTTGACGAAGAAAACATTATAAAGACCTGAAAGAATTGAATTGAATTGAATTATTCACGCCTAATATACATAAACCTGCGAGTTCTTCTTAGTGAGATCCAAAAATTATTCTCACAATTCCGTTCCCAAACTATGTCAGATTTGAGGTTCTCATGGCAGCGTGTATAATGACAGTTCTTTTTGTGTAGTTGTGGCTTGTACTCCGATAGAAGTGCATTATCGCCCTGATAATGGAAGCAGTAAGCACTCTGAAACATTGTTAATGTCTACCAGACTATATACATACTTTGTTCGAGAGATAAATTTACTAACGGTACACGAGACTTGTAAACTATTTGATTAATTCAGTATGAAACTCTTGAGTTATAATAATAACCATAACGATTCTTAGGTCTTAACTAATATTTGAAGAAAAAAAACTTTACCTCTGAAGCCAACAAATTTTGTTGCTTTGAATACACGGTATTATACAAAAGACATTTAAAGAATATTATACATCACGTTTGTACTAAGTTTACCGTTCCGACGTCAAACATGGATAATGAAGGAAAAAGACAGGAAGAAACTTCAACCAAGAAATACAATTTATAAGCTCTGTTATACTATACAGAAGAACGAAAGAAGTTCCTGCATCAGAGAAAAATAAAAATATTTCATATAAATAAATTATTAATCTGTCACAGGAATAAATTGAGAGACCAAACGCAGGAAATGGAAGTCACAAAATGCTTGAAGATAAATGAGTAACAAAGCAACAGATGGATATCAGAAATGCGACGTAAATATCAATTATAAAAGCAAAGTAATCACTAGCTAGGTCATGAATGTTAAAAGGGGGAAACAGTTTTATGAAATTTATTACTTTTCGCGGTATTTAATGTAGTAACAGACTAGTTTCTCATATGACGAATGTATGTTTATGTATACTTATAGCAAACTACTCTATGTGTATTCGCCCTGAAGCTCACCTGCGCACGTAATAAAGTAGTTCCAGCCATGTGTGCAAGTATTGTTACTTTATATGGCGTGGTCTTTATGTCTATTTTGTGTTGGCGTCGAAAATGAATGTTAAACTGTATTGCATCTTAAGAATTAACGTCTGTAATTTCGAAACTTGTTCACCTCCAGCTTTTATGGATTAGGTCTGTTGTAATTTCTAAGCTATGGATGCTTTCAGATGTTCATATCTGTACACCTGACGAAGGAAGCAGATTCAGCCTACGTAACGCTGTAGTTTTATAATGTTATAATTTAGGCGATGGACAAAGTAAAAAAGAACAATTTTAGGCAATTTTTTTGGCACGTATGCCATAATTGTGACATTTTTTGTATGTGGTTTTGTGTGCGCGTTAGTGTACCAGAAAGACGTCACAAACAGTAGCATTATAATAATTTCCCGTTTAATTTTCATCGTGTATTATACCAATTTATTCTAAACCACTCGGGGATCTAGGTATAAATGGAAGTAATGCAACAACGGATTGGGCCTGATGATGTAAACTGGATCAATCTAATTCAGAATAATCTAGCCGGCTCTCGTTCACATAGTAACGAACCTTCTAATTATGCGCAATTTCTTGTTAGTATATTAAATATTTCTTCCCCATTAACTTTAGTTTCGTCTTATAATAATTACCGAAACTGTGGCAACAACACAGCCAGAACAGCTACAAACGTGTTAGTTTCCATCTGCTGCGAGTCATGTGCGTGGATTATGTCACTTTGCGAGCGTCCGGACATTGTCGTACTACCACGTCGTGGAACTGAAACACGTCTAAACTTGTCCATAAAATAAAAGAGGCAATCTCTCAGTTTGCAGTAACGAGAAACTCTGGTGTTCACTTCTACTTCTTTCGTCCTTTTGTCATTTCAGTTCCATCAACCTCAGGGGACGAATTTTACTCCTTCCTCCCTCTACTACCACTCACGGTAAACCTAATTCCATCTCCCCCATTCGTCTGCAGGCCCTTCTAAGATTACAGAACGCACATACCAATGTAAGGCGGAGCTACGTACACCAAATTAATTCGTGTACTTCACTTACCTATACATCTTGAGCCACCTTGAGGCGACACATTGGATAACCTAAGTTCCAGGCTTAATGTCTCATATTTTTCGTGACATTCTCAGACTAAGAAAACAAAGAGACCAACTCCATGGCCCAGAGTCCTCCTTGGGCTGCTTCTAGTCATACAGATAATCTAGAAATTCCAGGCCTGTGCCAATATCAGTTGGACTGGATGTAAAGGTTGGTTTGTAGAGCAACGGCTGGAGAATTCTTCTAATCTTATGAATGGTAAGGTCGTGAAGATTCTTACAGACCAGTGTTTTATCACATTTAAATTGTTGCGTTTGTTCACAACCGCCGAATATACAGTCCCAAAGAGTTAACCTAACCTAACCTAACCTAACCTTAAGATAAAAATTACTGCATGCTCGTGGAATGGGAAGGTAAGAAGATGAGTTGTAATGTTAGGTGAGGGCAAGGGCGTAGCGTGGAAATGACAGGGGCATTCTAGTATTTCCCCTCACTGTCATTCCAAATTCACAACCCTAGGGCGGTTCGTTCAATTCTCATTTGAATTTTCGATCAGCGCTCCTGTTACATTTAGATTGTGGTACACACGTGATGTGTGAATGCACAGTTATTGAGTCAGATATTCCTCAAGAATATTCTGTTCAATTTATGGTACCATCCTACGAAAGAAAAACAGAAACAGAATACAACATATTGGGGTAAGAGAAATAAGTAAAATTAAATGAGACAGGACAGAGACAGCAAAAAATAGAGAAACAAGGAGAGAAAGACAAAAATAAACGCAGAAATTAAGAATAAAACTAACGTGTGAAAGAAACAACGAAACAAAGCGAAATAGAGGATAACCATAAGACACAGGGTCATTATTTAGACTATCTTCCGTTTCTAAAAGTTGAAGACAATGAAATCTTAGAGTCTGAAGTAATTCAAAATGAACACTGACAATAAACTAGCCGAATCGATAGTGTAAGGTAATGATATTTTGTACAGACGTAGATCTTCGGAATGTACGACACGTTTATCAAGCAAATTCATGCAGAGCGTGAGATTATAACATGGTCGCCGCTAAATCTATACATAGCTTCCGGTTGATATAAAATAAAGAACGAACCACTTGAGTTAGGTATGTGCAATTTCGTATGGACAGAGCATAAACGTCATTAAAAATTCCACACCAACATGGAAACGGCGCGAAGTTTTTCAGTTATATCTGTTACATTTATCGTAACGTATTCCTGGGGTCTCGGGTTCGATTCCCGGCGGTGCCCGAATTTATAATTTATGTTGGGCAAGGCCGTGGTCTAGGCAACGCGGAGTTTCCCTCCGGGGGCTTCCCCGGTTTCTCCGTGGCATCCCAACAATTACTCCATTCACTCACAGAATGGCAAACACCTTCTGGATCATCTGCCAAGAACGTATATGAACAGGTCCCAGTCCGAGAAAAGGATGGAAGGATCCTGTTCATATGGACCTGTCGTCAGACAGAACACTTTTTTTTTAAAAAAAAAACCCGCCGATTATAGTACGTGAAATTACTTACAGAAATGAATTTTTACAAAGTTACAGCCTCTGCTAACTTCAGCATGTAGTCTGAAAAAACATTTATTTTGATTTTACCTGACTCTTTGGCATATCAACGTTTCGTAAGACAACCAAACCAGTCGCAGTGAACACATACGTGAATGCTTTTATCTCTCATCTCGTTCAGCCATTCTTTCTGTCCTCATCCCGTGGGAAATAAGTCGCTCGTTTCGGTATCGCGAACTCCCTTACTGTGCAGAGGGTTGGATTTCCGTGTAGGGGTGACGGCTGATGGTGGCTAGCAGGGGTTGCAAGTGTTGTGTGCAAGTTCCTTTTTTATTTTTACGGGGTGGGGGTCGGCGTGTAGGCATTACAAACTTTATCCTCCTTCCAATTCTAATGTTTCCTTGCCCTTTGTTGTATAAACAGGAAGAAATGTTGTATACTGTGCACAGTATAATATGCGCCACTTAAAATAGAGCCTACTCAGTAAGATCTTGTTTGGCGGTAAGCCGCAGTGACAGGCGTCCCACGAGGAATCGTAAGACCGGTCACAAATTCTTTCTAATACGCTCGATGCATGGTATCTTATACTTAGCGTGCAAAGGAAAGGATGAATGTCTTGAAGCCTCCTCCAACCTCACGTTCATTTGGTGAATATCAGCATAAACCTTAAAAAAAACAAATAATTATTTGTTTTTTTAAGGTTTATTATAATAATCGCTCAAGTATTCAAAAAACCTCCCTGCCTATTTTAAAAGCCAAAGGTTCATTAGTGTGTTAACAAGAGTTCGTAACTGGTCGTCATAATGAGCTACGTGAATCCAATCCGCAACCTCATAAACTTCACACTCAATATGATTTATTTTAATTTTATTCTCCTTTGGCTCCTCCAAAAGGTATTCCGCATTTCTCATCTCCAACATGCATGTTAAATGTCCAACCAATTTTGTTTATTTTAGTTTTATCATCTCCGTAATATTTTGTGAACACCAAACATGTGAGACTGCCTGGTATACAATTCTCTCCACCCCCTGTCACGTCTTCATACGTCCTAATGTTCTTCTCAACACCCTGTTGGCAAACACACACAATCTGTGTTCTTCTCTTTATGAGAAGCACTATTATTCAAAATCATGAAACAGGTATTATCACAGTTATTTTGTATTTAGAACATTTTTAATACAAATATTAATATCCAGCTTTACTCAACCTGTATTTTTACACTGTTCAGTCAAGTCTGTGATCTGTGGCAGATAATATACGATTTAATTATATTTAATTTGCCATTAGATTTTACATGCTTCTTTAATCCAACAGAAAATTTGCTATTCTCTTGCTTATCTTATACACCTGATTCCTGTTTTCGTTTCATCATCCCATTTAGGCGCCAGCTGAGTTCTCTCAGAAAAAAATTCTTACTCTGCAGCACGGAGGTGCACTTCTTTCACTGACTCACGAGTTTTCAGCGTAATACATTGACGACGATGGATTGGTTAACTTTTTTGTCAGTAAAAATGCGTCCGATGGTTGGAGATTGAACATCCCCAGCGGAAACAACTTCTAACGTGAATTCTAACGGAGTATCCCGAGATATAACTGACTCTTTCCGCTCTACATGGTTTCTTTTTGCTATTAAGACGTTCATCCAGAATTCCAGTATCTTTAGAAGCAGCCTGGTTTGGATGAAATATAGGGCATTAATTATATAATGATTAATGGCTACAGTACGTATCACCTGCTTTAATATTCACTTATTCTATATTTTACCCAGAAAATATATTTATATATTCCGTATGCGTTTAGATTCTCAGGGTAAACAGTGATTATCTCCTTAAACAGCTTTAAACAGTTAATTCCTGTAGTGGGTACGGTACAACCTGAATTTTTATGTGTTATTAAATATTCTTAGGGTTATAAAGTGATTTGAACAGTAAGCGTGTCTGTATGGGGAAAAAATTAGACATCATCTTTCACTACTTGATGTATGTAAGACATAAATAACAAATAAATAACAGAAACTACAGAGGGACCTTCCCTCAGAGCAACACAAACTTATGACTATTCTCAATTCCAAGCACTTAATTTTTGTATCACCCTGTGGCTGTAGCCGTGCCGCTCCGTTGTTTGCCACGCCCTTCTTCACTTATGCATTACGAGGGACGACCGCGACAGTAATTAGTCCAAAATTGACTAGCGTTGTTGTTGATCTCATTTTCTAATTAACATTATAACCAGATTATTAGAAATGCGACGTTTCCACAAACAGTCTTACAACATCTAAATTGACAGTAATTCCTGTCACGAGTAAAAACAAAGCAGACAAAATTTGTTAGCGCGTTTCATATGTTCACTACAGTGTAGCCCTATAGACGATTTATAAATTAAACTCAATCCTTGGGGACAGAAGTTCGATTTAATAACCATCAACGAACAAGCTCATATGGTCACATACTGTCAACGTTAAGACAATAGGAGACTGCGTTTACGTAATACAAGTAGGTCGATCGAAAGGGGATTGATTTTAAATACCATTGCCAGAAATTGCTATTCGCGTGGATTTTAGAAGCTGTTGTGAGCATACAGAGTTCGGCTGAGGATTTATATTCCCACAACATGGTCTTCTCCAAGAAATCCGTATTTATTAATGTTAGCGACGTTTTTTGTTTAGAATTAATCATAAAGAAAATTAAGTATATGTTCATGACTCGTCAGCAGACTGCAGAACAAATCGTAACGATAGCTATTAGAAATGTGGAGAAGTTTAAATATTTTGGAACGAAAATAAATCAAAATTTCATCCACGAAGAATTTGAAAACGGACCAAAATCGGGATATGCCAAGTAGGACGTCTGTTAATTATGAAACATCAATTCCGAAGACAGAATTTATTGGAATAGCCCAAGAACTTGGAGGAACTGAAAAGCGGTGGTGAACGGACTGTTGCTAGGACTGACCCAGACGTTCTCCGCAAAGGCGCACGTGCTAAGTAGGGTGGATGGTTGTCTTCGGGACGGTGGTGGACATTTTCAGTATCTGCTCTAAAGACGTATTACAGAATGTGAAAAAAAGATTAGAATTCCTGAAAAGTCATTAACAGTCAGATTAAACTCCTGCGAGAAAACTAAAAGATGTATTACTACTTTTAAACACCAAATACGTCCATGAAGGTCAGTTTTCTATAATCCAAATATCTCTTGTGTAGCATGGAAAGAGTTAAGTGACAAGTGGATGAAATTTTAACCACTGATCAAAAGAATTGATTGCACGATCCTGCCTCAATTTAAACGGTGGTTCAAAATAAATTTACACAAAATTGAACAAGTCAATTTAACATTAAGCTGTTTAAATTTACTCAGCACGGCGGAAAAGCCAATGTAAGCAGCTATCGCCTCCCGCTCTGAAGCAATTTTAGTATTCCGTCGGCGAGTTGCGCTGGTTTAAGACTGTGGATTTACTGAAGACGGGATGAAACCGCACGAGGTGTGGGCTACAAGAAGAGCATCTGTACTAGCACACTAATAGCAACGCCTATCGCTTTCTGCACTAAACACTAGAAACATATCTAATTGCACTGAAGTCGGTGATATTTCAAATTCTTATGATGGCGAGTATAAAGGTGACTATCTTCTGGAAAGCATCGCCTCGTGGAAGTCTACAGACGTTTCAGAGGTGCTTGCTCGGTTATCTCCCTGACGATGCAAATAGTAAGTACCTCTGAAACTTCGGTAAACTTCTACTAGTCTATACGGCTCAACAGTACAGAAGACAAACATCTTCAAAAATTGCATTTAATGTGACTGAATCTTGGTAATACAAACGCAGTCGGAAACTATTAGTGTATATTACGCATAAATTGAAAGATTATCATTCGATATCATTTAACATGACTCAGAGATGATTCCTGGTATGAAATCATCCATAAAGAAGTTTCATTGGTAATCAAATGCCCTAGTCATCTAAAGGAGTCGATGTTAACATTATGTACATTTAGAGACAAGATATTTTAAATTTTTATATCATTTTCATCTTATTGTATTATTTTTTTATTTATTTCCTGTCTTTGTTTCATCGATTGTTTATCTATCACTCATTCCTTTTTTTCAGTTTTCCTTCCATTTCATTTTCTCATTTTTTCTTTTGTTCAGGTTTATTCTTCTCTCTGCTTCATCCGTTTTTATCGTATTTCTTTATCTGTTCCTTCCTCGCTTCCTTCTTTCTTGATATTCTTTTCTACATTTTACTTATTTATCTCTCCAATATATTTTCTTTTACCAGAGGTCACAATTAGAAAATGAATTTCGTGAGCCAGGGAGCGAAGCGCTTGCTACAGACACACGCGTCCACGAATCCTATTCACGAACTTGCAGGTGCCAGACTTCCCACATTAAAATTCGACCATAACCCAACGTAAGAAGCAGAAACAGAAATATAGTACAGGGCGAAGGGGAAGAAAATGGTAATGGATCCGGATGCCAGTGGCGCTGATGGCAGTAAATGTGGGGACGAACAGATGCACCAGTGTTTTCTGAACAAACGAAAACAAAACAACCTCCATATATACTGTGAGAGCAAGAAAATTCTTTCAAATGTTTACTCTCCTTTCTGAGTCAACATTTCCCTTCTGTCTTCTTGCCTTCATACGTTCAATCACAAAAGCGTAAAGTTATCTGTGGAAAACTGATACGCACACGTCCGTTCCTAATTATTAACACCAAAGTTACAGAGGCAAGGGTCTGACATATTGATTTTGATGTCTTAAGCACTCTTTCGCCATAAACTGATTCTCCTCCATCTCATGGCTCTGGGACCTACTCAGTCGTCTCCATAACGCGTACCGTGTAGCTTTTCTCTGGAGATAAATCAGCTGCAGCAAGAAGCTAGCCACTTATCTCTGAATCCAAACGAGGAACTTTGCAATCCATGACGTCGGGTTATCATAGGGAATATAACGTTTACCTAGCGACATATTTTAATTACAATTTCAACGTGAGAATGTAGAGGCCTGTTCTATTTCAATTGTATTAGGAACAAACGAATATAAGCAAAGCGAACGTGCGTCCACCTCAGTGCAGATTTACCAGTTCTTATACTTCCTACGATACTAAGGGCCACTCAGATGATCCATCAAGTATAAAATTCGTTTTGTGACTTCCTACACCTTTCTGTCGTCTCCCCCAAATGCCTAACTTTGTTGTTCGATCTTTAGCCAATTTCTTTTCCTCCGTCTCCTACTACCACCATTATCGTACGTCTCAGCAGAGATCTCCTTCACAGTCTCCGGGGAAGGCACTTTCATAATCCAGTTTCTGACCCGGAAAATCTCGACGTATAACGCACAGACAGCTCTAATATATGGTGGGATTTCAGGTTCTCACGGTGGCGAGTATAAAATTACTGTCTTCCGGGATATTACGACGTGTAGTAAGAAGGCTCATCGTACTGATGGTGGAGGCAGAATATGTAAATAACTATCAGAGGACGAGGTGCAGCAACCCAGAAGATACTGATTTTCAGCTGCAATGTATTTTTATACTTGCAGGCCCAGACACAGTACTCCTAAGAACTTTTTTTAAAAAAAGTAATAGATCAACAACAAAGTACTTGTTTAATAACTTTGTTACATGAAGGTCACGCTGTCTCCAACACAAAGCCGACGACAGATTATGAGACCTTTAAGTAGACGGTCTTGTTAGAAGCAGACTAACAGAAAATCCCCTTTTCACGTTGATTTTCGAAGGGCGTGTGAGCTTATAATCGAGTTTTGTCAATTGCACGGGATGACGGGAGGGATTGGGGGTACAAGGGGAGAAGGGGGACTGAAAATGGGTCGCGGCTCCGAATTGGGACAGACCCGCCCGTAGGAAGGGGAGAACTCTCTAGAGAAATGTGTGTGTAACTGCAACGGACAGAATCTGGTGGACAGAGGGCTGACATTTTTACAATTAAAATAAGTGTGTATGTTTCATTCATTTGCACAAAAGAAACGTCTGTCCAGGATTATTGTAACATCATTTCAACAGACGCTAACTGAAAAAAAAGCCTAGGAAATCGAATAGAAAATTACAATTATTGTGGACTACCAGAATTCGACCCCCGGAAAGAGCAGAGGATTATTCCTTTACCTTCTGCATCCAGCCCCGATTCTGGGACTCACCCAGCCTCGTGTACAATGGGTACCGGTTGGCTCTTTCCGCGAGGGGAAAAGCGCGGCCGGGGCGTGACGCTGACCAGTCACCCCCATCTAGTGCCGAGGCCAAGAATGAGCAGGAGTTATACGGTCTCTCCTCCCAAGTGCCTACATGGCGTGTAGCGGAATAGCTTTAATTTACAGACTGAGTCTATAAAATTAATATAAATATTAGATTCGCAATATGAATAAAAATACAGCATTCTGAATTCGACAGGTGTTTACAAAATGCTGAGACATGAATTAAATAAGGTGGAACGCACTTCACTTATTCCTAACCAGTTTTAGGTTAAGTAAAATTAAAATACTTCTAATATGAGTCAAGAACTGATAAGTACAGCGTTTGCTCGCATTCCATGTATACGCCAATTATAATGCGTGTACTACGAACGTGTCTAAAATAACAAAGATGTATAAAGGGCAGAATTTTAAAGAATTTTGAAGGTATGATTAGATTTTACTGCTGGTCACTTTATCCTCGTACCAATTGAGCTACTGTTCACTGATCTAGTAAGAAAAACTATGCTTCCATTTCGTTAAGCAAACTGACGTGTTGTATTATATTTTCGTAGTGACATATTTTGTAATGTGTAAAAAAAAATAACGACATGCAAACCCACATAATGCTACGTGTCGTTCTTCACGGAAACTGACTGTTCTGTAGCATACAGCCATCTGCAAATACTGGTCTTGCTTATGTGATAATCCGTATGATAAATCGACGTGTCTGCAAACACGTAGGGTGGCAGCGGTGGGGAATAAGCTAGTTCTGCAATACAACGAAGTAATATGCCGATATATGCTTGTTTTCTTGTCGGATTAACTTGAAGGTTTATATGCAAGTGCGACTGCACATGTTTGCGTAGAGGTGTTGATTGCCTTGCTGTTGAAAGCCAATGAGCACAATGAAAGGATTTTAAAGACTGGCAGGGCTTACTCCTTTTCTCTGTTTCATTTATTCACGTATTTTTCTTTCTTTTCTTAATTCTATTATCTTCATGTCCTCCGTTCTCTCTTTTTTCGTTTCATCTCCTTCCATTATTTTTACCTTTATTTCTTCCGCTTTTCTTTTGTTCGCTCCTTCTTTGGACGTCTTTCTACGTTTGTTTTTCCTTTATCTTCTGCCTCTCTCTATCTACATATCCTTATCTCTTTTCATTATTCCTTTGTTTGCGTCTTCACGTGTTCTGGATTTCCTCTTACTTTCCTTTCTTCTTTATAAAGTCTAATCCAGACTCCTCTACGTGAGTACTTAATTAAAAGATGGAGTTATGCCACATTTTCGGATAAAAATTCATCTCGTCTTACGCCTACCCTCTCCTGCACATCCAAGAAGTATAGTTTAGAAAAATGCGCAAAATAATGTCTTAAGGCCCCCGGTAAAGTGGAGTTCGTGTTTTTTTTACTAGGTCCCTCCTCCTGGTTGAATACAGGGATCCACCGGACTAAAATGAAGGAGCGAGGTAAAGCAGATGTGAGGATTATGGGTTTATAACTCAATTATATCTGTGTTTGCGCAGCGAGTAACGCTAGAAGGCTGCTCTGGTCTTCATATCTGCAACAGAGAACGCCATTTTCTTGTACCCAATTAAGACTGCTCTCTGCTAAGAATATCTGATTCATTTTCTCTTCTTGCAAACTCATTGGTAACATTTCGTGGAAACAGAAATTAAGTGTTCTTGCAAACTCATTGGTAACATTTCGCGGAAACAGAAATTAAATACGAGAAGATAAATATAGGAAAGGAATCGACAGCTGTCTAATATTAGCAACAACACGTGGGACACAGTCTACATATACAGAATATCATCACAGAGAAAAAGAATCTACATCAGGTTTTCTGAATTTGATTTTTGTTAAAGTCGTCGCATTTTATGTTGCGTTAAGATTAGATTTTGAACAGACTGTACCCCTACGTAGGTTGTTATGACAACGACCTTTTCACAGCACCTCTTTCGTGTTCCTTGGTGGCTGAAGTGATTAAAGTAAAAAATTAATCCATCTTGCTTACAGCGTAAGACATTTTAAAATCAAACCTCACAACTGACTTTTTGGTGTTCTTGCCTTCGTTTCTGTAATCTCGTATTCGAAGCAAAACTTTTCTCTAAGTACCATTCTTCTATCGTGCTTAGTTTCCGAGCTACACAAAACACCCTCAGTGGGAATCAAACGCAGGACACTTTTACCTTAATTTTGACTTTTCTATGATCTGTTTCTGTTCTCAAGAAATAAACATGCAAAGTTTGGTGTTATATAGCTAAAGCAAAGAAACACATAACTTACAATTTCTACTTTGTATGTAAGGTTGTTTAAAAGGGTAATGATATCCTACAATTTCCACATAGTTCTTTCAAGTTTCAACTTTCCAAGACACTTACCTATTAAACTGCTAATAAAGTTTTTCTTCCACCCGGAAGAGTTACATACCCGAAACCTTAGTAACGTATTTCACAATTCTAAAATAATAGTTATAAGTTCTTTTAAGACCGACAGTTATCAAATATTTTGTATGAATACTGACAGAAATTCTACACTAATATAATTCTATAAGGTATAAGCTTAAACACTTCAAAGACAAATTATATGCCTAGAGCCACTTAAATATAAAGACCTGTATGTACCATAGTTTTCCAAGTCGGTACAGGGATGGGGGTGGGGGTGTACAAGATAAACACACCCCCGCGTTCGTCTGAATCGCCCGAAGAATGTTAGTCCTGTAAAACCTCCTCATTAGACAAAGCAAACAAGTACTGCACTTGAATGAGAAGTCCTGGGGAGACAAATGCAACAGAAATTGAAGTGAAAGGGATGAGAATGAGAGGGTGAATTTACATTGGGTGGTTAGAGGGAGGAAATGTAGAGTTTTCATGCATGAACATAACGGATATAACGAGGTACACCCTAGTGAGTTCTCAGGAAGCGACTGAGTGACGGAAAGGAAAAAATCAAGTTTACCTATTTTTATACAGCGGTCGATATGAAGTGCTGTACTTCGCGTCAACCAGTCAGCTGGTGTCTCATATCGATCGATATATACCTCTACAGAGGGATCCACTTATTCTTAAAAAAGGCTAAAATTATGTTTAGTTAATAAATGAGCTTCAGAAACAAAAATCCTAGCTTCAATCGAAAGATAAGAAATATGGTGGACAATGAGATTAAAGCATTGTTTATTTTAATTCATTACCAGTTCATTTATATTTAAAAATATTTTGGAAATTTACAATACATTTTAACACCATTCACATATTGTAGAAAATAAGCATTTTTTAAAAAAGTAATTATAAAATGTTATTACATGATAAAAGCGTATATATCCATGTCATATGTTTAAAACGAGTTATAAATTTCATAATTTTTTTTTGAAATATTCAATGGCAATGTACAAATTTCGGGAATCTGAGGGTTTTTCGACCCAGAAGACGACGATCTGAACGCAAACCTTAAAACTTATTTCCTCCGTTTATGTTTTTTATTCGTTTAGCTGAGGTAAATGAGACACTTACACTGCAGAGCTTCAGTTTTACGACAACGTTAGACGTATTACGAATTTCTGAAATGAATCTGTGGGAAGTGCAAACCAGCAGTTCTTCTAAAAACGGATCAGAAGTGACAGCCTCACATGTTCAACCACGTACTGCTTGATGTTACAAACATTACAGTGAAACGTAGTGGGATATTTGGGTTTGACGACGTCATTTGAGTATCCTAGCAACGTCAAGAGGCTATAACGCTTGTTCAACTAATGCATCGTTAAGTTTCTGTATAAAGTCTTAACACTATAACTACATTAGATTCGGTTTCTGTTTAACTTTTATAAACATACAATATGTCACAATAAAAGTTCGCAACTTAAATGAAACCCAGAGGTTCATTTGCGTGCTCACAGGCGTCAGCATGAGCCAACTGAATCCAGTCGACTATTCACATAGTCTTTTCCTAAGATGTATTTTATGTATTAGCTTCCTATCAACGACTAGGCCGTCCAAGTAGTCTTTTATCTTGAGGGTTTTCTACTAAAATATCTCCCATGTGTGTATCGAGAGCTCATTCTCGAAAGTAAAAAATTTTGTTGCGAAATCTGTTGAACAACTTTTAAAATAAATCGATTTCTTTTCGTGACTCTCAGTAAATCGTTCTTGATATTGGGTTAGAAAATATATAATATAGTAGCCGTTGTCTGTCATGAAAAGAACTTTCTTTTTTTTGTCACCTTGACAGGTCACACGATCAGCCAATCTAAAAATAATCGTCGTTAAGCCAAGTCCTTCACCCGAAAACGGATGACTGCTTTGTTTCATTGAATTTAACAAGCCTCGAATGTACTTTGGTTCCTGACGAACTGTCACACGACATGAAATATGGTAATCATGCTTCAACCTTCTTGACACAACTGATTCGAGTTACTATCTTCATTCTGACTTTTACCTCCTACGGCCTTAACTATCTTAATAATTTATATCTTCTCACTTGTAAACGAAACTAGTAATCATTCTTAATTTATTACCTTTCTAACACAACTACAGTATTGCCAGATACTTATATGCCAATTATTTTTGACGTAAATACGTCTATATTTTCGGGTCAGTGTCATTCGGTAAAAAGTGAAAGGAAAAAGTGTAACTGAATTGTTATGTTACCTTGGCAACGTCAATTATTTACTCGGCATTATTGTTACCAAGGAAACGTCATCTGTTTACTTAGCATTGTTGTTACCTATAAAACATTTCATTACATTACCTTACCTTACCTTACATTACATTATCTTACATTACATTCAGCTACTACAGATCCATCTTAAGCGTAACTAATTCAAGTTAAATAAGCAAAGTCTTAATCAAACTTATCTCAATTTTAAGGCATGTATAAAAGAAATATTTAGAATAAAGCCAATATATAAACTTCCTTTTCGTATAGACGTATTTACGTCAAATTCTCCGGAACCGTGGTTCCACTACCACTTTTTTAAGTTCGGATTATATATACTTACTGCTGACTTCCTGTCCAGCCTTTTATAGATAGTTTGGCTTATAGAATGGCAACATAAACTCCTTCAGATGACTTTTTCTGGAGTTTAGAACGATGGTTTATTCCACTTCATAACATTTAGGCTATTGACAGATAAAGAAACTGAAACAACAGAATGTGAATGCCCATATTTAGTGAGTCCCCCAAAGCCACACGGAAATGAGGCCCAGCGTTGGGCACCGCTTCCAACCTAACCTAACCTAACCTAACCTAACCTAACTTAACCCAACCTCTGTTTGCTCTGATGGAATGGCATTACTTTTGCACTGACGGTCTCTCGATACGAAGGTACGGAAATCGACTATCGGTCCTTGACATATAATATTAATTTTCTGTTTGGGAACTTGTGACTGCCAACCGAGAATTTGCAGGGGCGAAATGTGACAAAAAATTCCTGTCTCCCTTTTATGTGCTACATGTTCGGCCAATCTCATTCTTCCCATTATCATCCTAACATACTTATCTGAACAATGTTAAATATTGTACTTTCTATTCTGAAATGACCTCGACCTGAATTCTACTAAAAGCGAGAGATTAAAAAATTATACGTACATATTTCTAGATTTAGGTCAGTCCTTGAAATCAGGTTGTGGGGGGGGGGGGGGCTGGAGCTCCGTCTCTTTATGCTTTTTCTGAAATATTTAATTGCGATTAATATTATCATTATGGTCACCAGGATTACAACTCACGTCATTATACGTGTCATGAGTTTCAAGGTATGCATCCCGCTGTGTTCAACGTTAACATATTTACGTCAAATTCTCCGGAACCGTGGTTCCACTATCACGTTTTGTCAGTGACTTATTTCGGAACGTCCTCGGACCCGTTTGAAATTAGTGCTACATTTACGTTGATAATGTGAGGAACAAGTATTTAAAAGTCAAGGGTGGGAATTTAAAGTAGGAATAATATATAAAAAGAAACTTATATGTTATGCAGTACGATTAAAATAGTGACGTCTTCAAATTGATATTCATTACGCTGTAACTTACAAGCCCAATTAAGCCCAATGTAAATCATGACACAGACTGTAATTTACACTACAATTTTCTCGAAAGTATCTGACAATCTTTGCACATAGTAATACAATATTTACATACTGTATCTTATTTATTTGTTGTTTATTTAACGATGCTGTCAGTAGATAAGGGTGAGATTTGACTAGGCGAGCGATTATTAGCTTTTCAAGAAGGATTCTGATCTATGCAGTTAATTTACACAAACCACAAGTTAAAACAGCGATAAAATTCGGCTGTGAGCCATGGACATGGGATAAGAAGGTTCAGGGAATAAAAGAAACGACAGTAATAATGATGCAAAAGTTCTAAGACTGACACACACGATTAGGGCATAAGTAAAATGTAGATATTGAAACAAGTGGAAAACTTAGGTCAAAAATACAGTTGTAGAGATTATTAAATGTTGAAACCGATGTATATAGCATATAGGTAAAACATATGAAGTCGTATGACCGAAATTTGCGTCGGATTAAGAGCATGCACTGAATGTACAAGAGGTAGATGAAGGTGAAGAAAATCCCGGAGAGTGGATTTTAAGATCGACGCAGACATTTCATTTTCTGATGCTTAAGGGATAAAATGAACAAGACAAATAAGCAGGTTGTTCAATTAGCTATTGTACTTTTTCTATATGTATTTATCTTTCGAAGTTTCAGCAAAAGGGTCTAATTAAACGAAGAGCACGTTTAACGACGTATCCACGTAAGAAGGTGGGAAAAAAGGCAAAATACAGTTTAACTGAAAACATCACTGTCAGAACATCAGTACAGGGCGTTTACAAAAAAAAAAGACTTCTTCAAGAATCCTCAGAAGCTTACAGAACTTACAAAACATATTTCGAAAAGAGAATACATGCGTCAATAAATGTACCTCAAACGTTACAGCTCCTTCTTGCACCCCCTTCCCAAAAGGGCACATATAAAATATTCTACTCCTTTATCATGATAGGCTAACACAGATATGACGTCATATCATGAAGGAGCCAATCCCAGTACAGGAATGCAAGACGCAAGCGTCATGGCCTCTAAAGCGTTTCCACGAAAACTCTATGTTCCTGTCCGCTCTGCCCCCCCGTCCCTGTAATTTTCCTCCCCTCAATTTATGCGTCCCCACCAAACGCCACCTTGCAGCGCCCTCCTTTCTCTCTCGTTTGCGCCTGGGAAGAGAGGCAGCCTGGCACGACTCGGCCGGGACCTGGGACCTGGCAGCCCGTGTGTGTATATGTGTGTGCCGGGTTTGTCTAACCGCCTCCGCTTTATAGCTGTGTCCAAAGGGGGCAAAGCAAAGAATAGATTTCAGGGTGTTTTGCGGGCACAAACACATTTACAAATAATTGCAAACGCAAAAATTATAGAAGGAAACACGAAAGGTGTGAAGTATTGTTTAGAAAAATAAAAGAGAGTGGGAAAATTGAGAAAGTGTTTAATCCCTGGAACTAATTCGTTGCGACACGCACGCATATATTAGCGCAGGCGGTTTCGGATTCAGAGAACTGACTTCTTATAAGATCGTCTCGGTAAGGAAGTTTAAGAACGTTAAGAACCACGGCCGACTCCAGCGAGGAAACCGTCGTACCTACGGGCAGCACCGACACGTCATCAACAATCGGCGGGTCGTTGTTGGGAAGATTACCCGGGCCTCTGCTAGAAGGGCTGGCATCTACAGCCCCCTCGTCACCCCAGAGAGTAGCCTCAAATATCCGCGGTTACCTGGCCAACAAGTTCGAAGCTGCCATCCCTGACACAGGTAGGTCTGAGTCTCAAGAACTACTTCCGCTGTTCATTCAAAGAATATCAAATTACGTATTTCCGATCTGAAATCACACATCACGCCACGTGTGTGTGTAAAGTGCATGCAGAAAATAATAAGTGTTTATGTTTACACTTGCATTCACGCATCGTTAAATTTATTTATTATTTGTGTTCTTTGACTTCATTATCTGAGACTAAATAGCGCTGAATAGTCTGATTTTCCAGCACTGATTGAAGAAAACCACTAAAAGTCATTCAGGGCTGCCAACCATTCCGCCGCGACATTCGGATATAGCAATAAATAATTCACACTTTGCACAAGGGACCTGAATAAAAATCCCTATCTATTATTAATCTTGAATGAGTGGTCAGTTTATTGCTCTGACCGTCTTTATTTGAGGAAGAAGGGAATCAGCTGCAGACCTCAGAACGTCTTGAGCGGAACCCAGAAATGTTTTGGATTGAGGACAGAAAAGTTTCAGTCATCCCAGTCGGAAAGCGAACCTGGCAATTACATAAGATGCTGAATTACACTGATTAGTTAAATAATATTTTGAAGAAAATCTAACACAAGTCTAAAGCAAAGATATTTATTAACTAACAAATTCACACGAAGGGCGAGAAGACGTAATTTTACAGTTTTATTTTAAGGAAATAAATGTTATAATTAAATATCGAGAAACCTATATAATATATAACAACAGCATATGTCGATTTGTTATGTTCGAATTTGCCTCAAATACCGGTTGAGAGTAATAATTGAAAACCATGAAACAGCAAAGTCCTGTACATTAATACGTATATTATTAGCAATTTTTTTCATTAAAGAACATCAAATTACAACAAATGAATGGTGTCTAACCTTCATGAATCTCACTGCTCGTTGGAAACATATGCGGTGACGATCACATACCTGAAACACAACAACAATTAATTTAATTAATTACTCAAGTCAGTTCACTCAACTCTCAATCAAGTACATCCATGTTAATAACCACATTTTTTCTACACGAATAATTACACCATGACCTTCAGATCCGTTAGCTATTGGGATAACTATAACAATAATAGTTTTCTGTGACTATTATAGCAAGTAGACCTGATAATAAACCTCGTAACTGATAAAAAAGGCCAAAGATACAACGAGAAAGTTGTGTCTGTGCTTAATTAAACACTACTCGATGTCGGCGTGTGGGAGAATAAACGTGTAGCTCTAAGCCTTCTCACCCTCGGCATCAGACGGAGGGGAACGGTCAGCTTCGTGTTTCGGCCGCTGTATCCCCGGAGAAAGAACCCCTGGTACATAGACCCCACTGCGTAACAGACTGGGGCAACCCGAGAGTCAGTATGGAAGCGGAGATGGTGATGGATTAATCCTTTCGTTTCATAATACAAATATATATTTTAAGAATAATTTAAAATTAAAAGCTAAAGGAAAATATTATAATATGAAGATTGTGGTACATGCTGTGTAATTCTCATCATCTAGACATTAGTACCAACGTTAAATTTGAACATAAAAGATTAGGTTATTCTGCATTCCGTTATAAGCACGTTTTATAATACAAATTAACAGCCTCCAAGTTCTACTATCTTCGTATCATATGCGTGTGTGTATGTATATATGTACATACAAAAAGTTCCACACAAAATGTATACACATTATATTATCGAATATTAACCTTGTGTGTATATACATATTTCTTGAGACACGCTGTATATGGCTAGGAATATTCTGTACAACATTCGGGATTTCGTAAAAGAATGTCAGAAATCGTTGCATTTTGAGACAAGGTCGTCTCCGTTAGTAACACAACGACAGACTGTCACATAATTATGACTCAATAACAGTTTAATGTTCTTCTGTGAAGTGGTTGTTAAAATTTTGTGATACAAATAAAATATGTAATGGCTCAACAATTTTTCGCAAAATTCTCCATTACCAAGTTTGATCAAAATTGGTGTAACCGTTCTCGAGTATCATTACTCGGACTGAGAAAACGACATTAATCGGAGGGCCGGAGGTTTGCGCACGAGCATAGAACCCATTCGTTAAAACATTCCTGGTGAGATCTGACATTTTACGACGTCGACTACGAAGATGTCTATCTTCTGGAACGTTGCTCTGTGTAGTCTGGTAAAAACTGACCGACGTTTCAAACATGCTTACTTCCTGCATCATCAGGGCCTGCAGCATCGCCATGACGACAGATGCTGTAGGAAGATCGGAAACGCCTGTCAGTTTATACGAGACTGCACGGCGCAACGTCCGAGAATACACATTCGTGTACAGTCGTCTTCAACGTATTCTTCGCCGTGCAGACTTGTAGGTAGATACCAAAGTTCAATTCAATTCAATTAATTTATTTACGTGTTTGCCAACAGCAAGAAGCCAATAACAGGCAAACAAGTTTCTGAGTAAAATAACTTCCTGTCGCCATCTTCAGGGTTATGACGTCGTTTGGGCTGAATACCTGAAGATGGAGGCAGTATGTTTCTCCGAAACGCCGGCATATATCTACAAGCCCACATGGTGCTAAATACTGAAGACAAACACCAGCATCTTCACCGCCGTGAGAACTTCAATTATCACATTCCTGGTTTATTTTAAAATGACAGGATGATTATTAATTGAAAAGGACGTGGAATAACAGAGAAGTGGCATATTTTATGATACCACAGTTTTTCTGAAGAGAAAGACGATGAACACGAGACACCTTAGTCAGGACAGAATTTCTGGACCGAAATAAAAAAAAGACTCCCGGACACAGAACGGTATCGTTTATCACCAGACCAAAGCTTCTGGAACGACTCCTGTTTCTCTGGAACTGGTCTGGACAAAGCGAAAACAGCAGGCCACGTAGTCGAAGGCCTGAGCACGTAAGGAACTGTGCAGGGAAAAGAAAATGACACGGGGGCGTAGTCCCCAGGGCGGGGGATAATTGAGTTGAGTAGAAAGAGAGAAAGGGGCTAGATGGAAAAACAGTGGCGGTCGTGTGGGGTTGAAGGAAAATGGGGGGTGACGGAGTGAATGAGAAAACTAAACTAATCTGAGGTGAGACACACGCGTAATATCAAAACGATCGAAGCTGTAAGAAATCCGAACATTAAAGCCATCTTGGAAAATTGTGGCTTGCGGCAGATAAAGTGCACTGATGTTAGACCAGCCACAACAATTTGCCTCGGCCAGCGCAAATATATTCAACAAATAAACAGAACAAGTTGGGCTACGTACGCGTAGTGTAACAATTCAGGCGCGCTCGCCAGTCATGGAATTTTGACCTGTGCAAATAGCAACGGTTGTCCGGGCTTACACAACCATACAGGCATGCTGAACCTAACATTTTATAACTTTAATGTGAAAACGAGCCTAAAAACTGCAATTTCTATGTAAAATAAAACAGATACAGATTACGTCCGTTACCTGCTGTCTAGCCTAGAAATTTTTGAGTTTTATCCCAGCATAAAAAAACAAAACAACAACAACAACAACAATAACTATAGACAGAGTCAGTACAACTAGAGTCTGGTGACAGGTGTTGTCGTAGGCGATGTCCTGATAACGTGCTGGCAGACCTTGCCTATCTATCGTATGCCTTACGGTGGTTAGTATTATTGCCTGAGGAAGACAGAGAGAAACCTGTACTAGTGTCACTTGGTCAAACACAGGTTTCAAGAACTATTGTGTTTAACAGGAGTTTCCGTGTCGATAAACCATCAAGTAAGTGACTGTGGGGGAAAAAATATTGAATTGGGAGATAATATCGAAATGAAGATGGCTGTCTCCTGGGTTGTAGCGCCGTGCAGTCTGGTAGAAGTTTACCGACGTTTCAGAGGTCCTTGCTACCTCCATCACGAGGGCGATGTCGGCGTACAACACAGAATACAGCCATCTTCATACTCGCAGGGAACTTATTATATTAACAAGATAAATAAATATTAACAATTCTAATACATGAAAGAGTTAATGAGCGTTAGAATATGGTGATTGTATTCCGAGTAAAAGAGGATTAAACTCTTATCTTATGACCAAAGTAATCTTTTCAGAAATAAGACCATTTTTAAAAATTTAGATATGGGTTCAATTAGAATGTGTGCCAGAACGTAAGATTCATCTTTCTGTCGAAATAGAAAACAAATTCGTATCTTGATGTGGTATACGCGACATAGAATAAGAAAAATAATAACGAAATGGAATATTCTCGCAGAGACGCTTCTTGCAATTTCCATCGCGTAGAAATAATATCCGTGGGGCGTGGTGGTTTCTGCTGTTGCTGCGGAGAATTTTAATGGAGGAGTCAAACCCGGAGCTGAGGTTATGCTAATTTAAAGACAACAGCGCCAGACTCCAGCACCCTGAGGCCACTATGGGGAGTCCAGCGCTCCCTTACATCATGTTTCTAAATTAACGTGATCAAATTGGAGGTCCGCGGGCCACATACGACCAGAGACCAGGCCAGCGAATGTATTTGTAAATTTGTTACTAGCAACTACAAGTTCATTTATTTTATTTACTCCGAAGAATTTTAAAAAAAATCGCCATTTTTAACCCGCCTGCTGCTCTATGTGTATCACACGTGCTATTGACTTTAAAAACTCTGCTGTAAAACAATTTATCTTGGTAAAAATGTGTCAGATGAAAGCTTCTGAAAGAGAAAATTTAAAATAATATGTAAGTCCGTAGTAGATTGTGTAAATTTTAACAAATTTATATGCGAGCAGATAATTATGTTTTTTCTGGAAGGGTATTATTAATGATTACAAAAATTGCTATTAGTTTAAGAAATAAATACTAATAAGGGATTCTTAGACCTTGGGATCAATGGGAAAACTATTCTTGGCCCAAGAGAAGAGAAACGCTCGACTACTCTATTCTAAATTAACGGTGTAGCAGAGGGTGCCCGAGACAGCAAAGAGACAAGGCAATCGATTTTCGATCTAACTACAAACATTTTAATGTTTAAAACTTCGAAATTTTTCCATTAATTTCAGACTTTATTAGATTGAACCGATGAGGGATGAAGTGGCAGGATACTGGAAAAAAAACTGTGTAATGAACTTCAGAATGCTGACCATCCACCAGATATTCTTTGGAAAATGAAATCAACGATGAAGTAGGTGGGGCATGTAGCACACACGAGGAAGATGAGAAATCTGTGAATTTCGGTTGAAAAAACTGAAGGGAATACACTCGAAAGACCTAGGAATAGATGGAAGGATAATACTGTAAAGGTCTTAAGGAAATTCTTAAAAAGTGTATGAATCTAATTAATCTGGATCACGGTAGGGACCAATAGCATGTTTTTCTACAAACAACCTGGTTCCACAAACGGGGGGGAGGGGGTTACTTATTGGTTAGCGACTGTTAGCTTCTCAAGAAGGGCTCTGCAACATACAGTTAGTTTCTAGACTTCGGAGACCTTGGCATAATATTAAAACGAATCTTAAATAAACACTGTAATCCCATCTCTTAAAACGTACGTTTTACGAAAAGAATTTTAAAATAAAGGAAGTATATTGTGTACCCTCACATCAAATCTATATATTCAAGTATAAACTAGTTTTATCTACATTCATGAAACATCTTCATACTTTCATGTTTCCTTACGTTTTATTTTAATACGAGCGGACACCGCGGGCAACGTCCAACCAATGCAACACGAACCACGACTTATTTTTTTGCTGTTGGTTTCTATCTGACATGTTTCGGAGGCGAGAAAATAAAGTTACGAAAGGAATAACTTAAAGGAAGAAACGAGTCAAGAGTAATGAAGAAAAATAGGACGGGCGAACAAACAATGTGAATGACGGAGGAATACGGTAGAATGTAGGAAGGCGATAAAGGCGCATAAGGATCAAAGGAAAGGAAGAAAGAAAGAGAGTAATTGATAAAGACAGGAAAGAGATTTTTCATTGTTTAATTTCAATAGTGTTTATACAGAACTTATTGCAAAAATACTGTAGTGGTGTAGTA
>NW_019059980.1:429272-454568 GCF_000696155.1 Zootermopsis nevadensis | reverse complement strand
AGACCTAACCAACCCTCTATTTATATCCCCTGCTGTGTATGCAATAATAACGAGCACGTGATGTGGAATGACCCTTCTGTGCTGCATCCCTTGGTACACGCCGGCTGACGCCCTTATAAAAATTTCACACGACTGCTAAATATTTCAGAAGATAGCTTCAGCTTCAGCTTCCGCATCTGCTCTTTGGCTGAGTAAACACACAAACACTGTACATCAACATGACTCCCCCACACACCTATCACACCACCAGTACATCTGCAGGAAACTCATGTTATTCCCAAAACAGGTAAGGAACATGCCACTTACGAAACCTAAAAATAGTAGAATTTAAGGTTCTCGTGGTGTCGAGTATGAATCCTGTGGGTTTCACAAAAGCGGAAAATTCTTTAACCAGCTAAGCGAATTTTAGCTTCAAATAGATTTCATTCTATGGAGTTAATTTCCTAATTAATTTATCAGAAATTACAAATAAACTTTCAGGGTTTATCTTATTGTTACAGCGCAAGGAAGTTTGGTTCTTCGGCACAATACCTGACGTTTCAGTGTATATTTCAGATTATTAGATCTATTTTACTATTCTAGAGTTGTTATCAAGCCTAAAATTATTAATTATTTACATTATAATCATGCAAGTTAACATCCTAGCTGATAACATGACATAAGGAAAGTGTACAGAAATAAGATTATAATATTCAAGTTCGCATTATGCAACGTTTTACGTCCAAGAATTGCCAGGAAACGTTGTGTTTGATCATATTTTATTAATTCAGAGCTCTGCACACAACCGAATAAATGTGATTTGTGATTTATATTAATTAATAAATATCTATATATTGTAAAAATTCCGCTTATTATTATGGTCTAGATTTGTTAACGATTTAACCGCAGATTGCCATCGATATTGCTATATTAAACTGATTTGTCTATTAAAATCCATTATATTCCTGGTCTGTTATCTGATTTCACTCTATCAGTAGGAGTAATTGACATTCTGACTCCAATATCCTTGCGTTTTTACAATAAAGGCCTAAACACTAATGACTGCATCTTTTGATTTTTATAAATCTTAACTTTCACTTGATATTTTACACAGCACACAAGTATATATACGCTATTTACTCAAAACAATAAGATTTCCATTAATTAGTCACAACGTGGGGTTGATGATTTATAATCTTCACAACGATATATCGATATATAATTATATAAGTAACAAGCACGCAGTTAACGCCAGTAGGCTAAGCCACGGAACAGTTCCTCGCAGAGTAGTGGCAGGGCTGCTGGACTTCCCTCGCGCATCCCTCCGCCACACCGTGTTTGCGTCAACCGCTTATTTATTCATGAGACACCTGCCATGCACTCAGTTACGGATCGTAAGAATCAAGGGTGTGGTACAGCACTCGATGTGTTAACAATAAAATAGTCCGCTAAAAACGCTCCGTGTGTTTAGTTTAGTCCCGTGTACAAGAAATGATTCTAGTATTTAAAATTTCCCTAACTGCAATTTCAAACGTTACTCGGAAGAAATAACCGAAATTAACATAATGGAGTATGCCAAATTTGAAATATGTATACTGATTTTATATCGAAAGAACGCACACATTTCTACCTATCAAGCCCTTAGAATTACGTGCTACCTAAAACAACAAAATTATTATCATTATAAGTTGACCGGGTCACCAGTTTATATACAAGTGTTCCATAAGACCACGACTATAGGAGAAAGCTTATTTCGTAAAATACGCAAAAAATATGTATTTATAAAGGGAAAAGTTGTTGCATTTCATGTGTTTCAAATCTCAAGTTTTGTTACTTTTTTAAAGTAATTAATAGTAAAATGTTACGGCGATGTTGCCACGTTGAAATCACAGTTATCTCGCTAATCGCAGTTTTCCTGGTTTCGTTCACCCCGTGTTTCCCTACTCTGAAGAAGACATCCCCCTTTCGCTATCATTCAGAAGTTACAACATCGCGGTAACGGCTCATCGTAGATAAAAAAATATTCAAATTCTTGAGATTTAAAACACGTGATTTGCGAAAAAAATCCTCTTTGCATTTTCCGTATTTTGACAGATAACACTCATTTTCCACACCTGCGGACTTATGGGACACAAGGTATATAAATTTTATGTACATGAAAACATACATATGTACACGAGGGAAAGCCAAAATGTACAGACAATTTTAGTTTGCCTCAAAATTTAACGTTGGTTACCAGTGAAAATGTTGGCTTACATAAACAATGAGATCCTCCCCTCATTTGCAGCTAGACGGTTTTCATTGTCTATTTTCTAGTAGTGATAAAACTGTGACACGTTTTACACGGCTTCTTTATTAGCATAAAGTACCAAAGAAGAAAAAAGATGTACGACCCAGTATTTATTTAGTTTACCTGCAGAAGATATATCGAGCCTTGCACCTGCCTTTAAAACTATTGATCCAGCTTCGCCAGCGAACATTAAATATTAATAGCCAAAAGCTTTAGCAACATCAACCACATCTGATCAACTCCTTAACCTGCCCACCCGTAGGTACAATTCTATAACAAAGCCTTCAGCTGCCTCACGTTATCACACATCATAAACACATATTAGTGTCTACTTCTGTGACCACAGATAGCCCCGTTTTAAGTTTAAAATCACTTTGACACTTCCAGTCAAACCTAAGACTTTATATCAAAATCCTATTTTCAAGATTTAAAACAAATATTTAACCCTTTACAGAAAAAATCTTTTTAATAATATTTAAGAATTCAGCCCGTACCTCAAAGAAAAAGCAACATTTCCCCCACACCTAAGACAAGCTGGTAAATTCTGTTTATTACCAGAGCCACACGAAAACAAACGTATAAAGTGCAGTTATTGATTATTAAAGTAGTTAATCATATAAAGAAATGTATTTTAATGATTGTAATTTCAGGATTTCTATCATCAGTAAATTACGACTAATGAGGCATTTAAAATCGATAGGGACACATTTGGGAAAAAAGCCTATATATAGGCCTACTCACATTTAAAGTACACTTATCAGCTATTGTAGCAGGACATATAATACGTCGAGGTTTTAAAATAAAACATCTCTTTTTACAAATACATGAAATTTATTTGGCTGTGTTGGTCGAACGTTGTTACCAGATGGTATTATTCACAAGTGGAACACGTCATTTCTAAACTACTGTGTAGTTACTCACACGTGTAAGCACTCAAAAAGCATGCGTTCTCTTATGTAGCCACTCACGCACTGATCACGATACGTCGCGTGACAATTTTTCGATCAATCACGTACAGTACGTCACAAAGAAATGACGTAACAGGGTGTTAAATCTCTCGGAAAACTTGCCTGACAAGTAAGGTCGTCTACAAGAATAAAACTGGAAAGGTGAACTCAAGCGGAGTACATACACCGTTAGAAGGCCAAAAATTTAGTCACGCAACATATATGACGGTCCACAGACAGAAACTACTCTTATTATACCTTAGGCCTGTAGTTAGCTAAATATTTGTCATATCCAAAATATTCACATAAGAGCAATATATTTTATTTAATTAGATTAACTAATTTTTACACAAAATTCTATTCTTGAGATATTTTATAATATTTAATTTGGAATTCATATAAACTTGAAATTTTATTTTAAACGTCCACATGAAAATTAAATTATCTCAACAAAGTTCTATCACAGACGCCCAAAGCCAAATTCCATCAAAATTCGTTAAGTAGTTTCGGAAAGTAACCATGCATTAGATAGTTTTTATACAATATTTTTATTTTCCGTCTATACACAAAATTAAAATAATTGTTTAAAATTATTTAAAATTATAACATTCTCAGTAGACACTGCATCTTGTTACATTTTTTGTATCGACGACATGTTTCAATGTGTATCACATCATCATCAGGTCTATCAATTTTAATATATTTTAAAAACTGTTGTACATTTTGCGTTGCGTTTATTGATTATTTTAATTTGTTTAATTTTAAGTTTTTTGTCTCTTCCTTTTGATTTGGAGGTTGTACTTGGATGTTTTATATCGGGTTGTAATTGATGTGTTGTGTGTCCGATATTAAGAGACGGTAAACAGTTTAAAAACAGTAAAAACTGAACATAGCAGTGGGTACTTTTGACAACAAAACACAGGCATTTAAGAACAAATAATACCAGAACTTAAAAAATAATTTCCTTTGATGACGGACGTACGTCAGCCATGAATGTAATAAGACAGAGACTTCTAAAACCAGAGCACACGCTCCTACGTATGCTTCGAAAACGTCCTACAAAAATAATATTTATATGAATATTATGTAAAATATAATAAAGCAATGTGAATTATTTTGGCTCAGGATCCAGTTTGGTCTCCACTACGAGTGGCCCACTCAGCGGTTTTTAAACGTCATCTAACAAATAGCTAGCTAATAGCCATTCGTTCCACCTATAAGATAGCCAGTAGACAATTAAGCGTTGTTAAATAAACTATAAATAAATAAGCAAATAAATAAATCAGTTAGCTAGCTAGTCAATTAATCATTAAATTAATTATTCGGTTTTGTCCGTCTAATACAATTATATTTAAAATTTAAAATTTACAAATAACATAATTAAATTATCATTTTATGTTCCATATTGAATAATCGATTTACATTTGGAACATTTTTACAACATGTTTCGGTTTCATTGAACCATCTTCAGGTGTAAAATTATATCAATAATATTTTAAATTTTAAAAAATAATTAATTTAATATTTGATTCACAATATGACGCAATTATACTATCAATTAATCATGTTTATCTAGTTTTTATCACGTGACCAAATGAAAACGTTAACTGCTCAAACAGCTACTAACTGCAGGTATTCCCTCAATTTGCGACAGAGTCTGTTTGTTACGTCGTTAGCTAGTCTGTTACTCAGCTGACATGATAACGTACATAAGTTATATTGTAGATTATTGCGAGTGCATCGAAATACAAATATCGCAACGATGCGAACATCTGTGTACAAGGATGAATTTTTGTTTCTCTGCAGGCAAATAATAAATAATAATGTGATTTTTTGTGCTCAAGATTCACTTTATGGTATTAATTTTTTAAAACTGAACTTTGAATAAACAATCAGCAACTTGAGTCCTTTTACCCCGCGGTTGTTGGGTAATGTAACACTGTCGTACCGTGCAATATAATTGGATGCTGGAGGCAAACTCACCCCCCCCCTCCAACCATCCTGGTCTTTGTAGAAACGTTCATCTAATTCTTTCTTATTTCCTTTACTACTGGTCGTCCCATCTGGGTCTCCGAAAAGAAAACTCAATCAACGTACCTGTCACATCCAGCGCCAACGCGGCCAAATTCAATTACAATTTCAGTGTCTCCGTCTTCTTATTCGTTACCCTGTTCGTTTACTCTCAACAGTTCTACAGTACTGCAACCCTCAATCCACATCTCCGGTCACCTGCAGAGATTCATTTCCTCTTTCATTAAGGACATTTGATTGCTTCATGTGACAATATTCTCTATAAACACAGGAATCTCTACGGCGGACGAGGTATGTAGCACGCATGGGTGAAAAAAAAAGAGACGCGGACACAGCTTTAGGATAATCTGAAGGGAAAATACCATTTCAAAAATATAGCACAGATACGAGAACAATATTAAAGTTGAAGATTTCTGTCTTCTGGGTTATTGCGCCGTGTAGTATGGTAGAAGTTTACCAACGTTTTATCATCGCCCTGATGACGGAATGGTATCTTATATGTACCATTTTCTTTAACAATCTGAAACTCTACGTTTTGAATTTGTAGGTTTCATATGATTCTCTCTGTAAACAGGGATTCTTTCCTTCAACAGCACTGATCAGTTGATATTTGTAATGGTTAAATGTTGTGTTTTCTTCGCGGTACGGATTAAATTATTAAAAATTATTCAATAATCATTATGTCTGGAACGTTTCGGAGGCTGGATCTTTCTCCGTCTGCAGATATGAAATATGAACGAAAATGAAATATCTACTCACCTAAACAGAACACAGCAACAAAAACTACAATAAATATTCCCAACTGAGCATTTCCTAATTCTTACTAATTATCAGAAGATACAGTCAGATCCAGCCTCTGAAACGTTCTACAAACAATCACTACTTTAGATAATGAACAGAGTCTAAGGAAGATTTCTATATAATTATCAATACAAGCATTCATCTTCACTCGAAAAATTATATCCTTAGTGTTTGGTAAGAAGAGTTTAAACAAAATTATATTAAGATGGCATCCTTCTTACTGAGCATCAAAGGTAATGTCAAGAAAGTTATTTTCCCGACAAATTTTCGAATGAACCTTGTGATTCGGTTGCCTGGACCATGTTCAAAGCATTACCGAACTTTCTACATTAGGATTGTGGATTATACTGTTCAAAAATTGTTTTGGTTTGTTTCTGATGGTCTCACTATTATATGAGAAAACATTTAGAGATTCGCTGAATTTCTCTTGCAGTGGTTGTTCACGGCTGACAAGAGACAGCGTTCATGACGGAGTTCAACACAAAATATTTTACTGTGCAGTAAGAAACAAATAGCTCTTCAGCACAATTCTGGATTCGCCACTGACATCTACCGAACACGAAATTCAACGACGTACAACATGAGGTCGGGTGGGAACGAGTTTTAATTTCCTCCAAATTTCTCCTTCCCAACAGACCCATACCAAAATTTAAATACAACTCGTAACTGAAGTTTGAGCGACATTTTTGTTTCTCAAAAGAAAAGAAAAAATTAAATCATTAAAGCAGAACCTAATTTCTCTTTTTGTCTCTGTATTTTGAAGGTTGCCTGTCACCCGCCTGTTCATTGTTGACCGCCTGCCATGACAGCTGGCTAGATTTGGTTTCCGCTTCCGGCTAAAGGGGATGATGATGCAGGCAGCGACATCTCGTTCCCATCCGACTAACCATCGTGCCGCCACCATCGCAACTACTGCAGGAAACCTTACACTAATAATTCTCCCACCGTACCACCATTAACTATTACATCAACAAGTAGTAGGAACAGTATCACATTCATAAATTAGCAACAAAATTAAACTTCATTATCTTGAATAATATGTTCTGTTATGATCACTGCTGAAGTAATTATCAAAACCCCATATGGTAACACTCAGAAAAAAAACATAAAGCGAAATAATACATGAATATATGCATCATTACACACACGAAAAACAGAGGAACGAAGCAGAAAACAGCGTGTAGATAATAGGAACATTAAGATTCTACTAAACATTTTCCACACGGAATATCTAACAGTAAACTTGACCAATCATTACACATCGCAACCAATCACGACGTCGAATCCAATCACAGCCTGCTTGAAATCTGCAATCAGATTCTCCGCCATGACGTCCATTCCGATCATAAACATGGAGTTCGGCGAACTGAAGGACTTGGTGTGGGCGAAGCTGCAGGAGCCCAAACTGCAGCGCAAATTGATCTTGGTCATCGTGTCGATAGCTCTACTGCTGGACAACATGCTGTACATGGTCATTGTGCCTATAATCCCTGATTATCTGCGTTACGTGGGGGCATGGGGAAAAGAAGAATCGTCGGAAATTTCGATCGAAAACGGGACTGTGGGGCTAAGTTCAAAACCAGTACCTCGTGATCATCATGGCCAAGACCAAGCGACTGGCGTACTTTTTGCTTCTAAAGCAATAGTTCAGTTGATGGTAAACCCTTTCTCTGGGGCCCTCATCGACCGAATCGGATACGACATGCCCATGATGATTGGACTGACCATTATGTTTCTTTCAACAGCGGTGTTTGCGTGTGGGCGCAGTTATGGATTACTCTTCTTTGCGAGAAGTCTTCAAGGCGTGGGATCAGCATTTGCAGACACGTCAGGTCTCGCAATGATCGCCGATAGATTCACAGAAGAAAATGAACGTTCTAAGGCTCTAGGTATAGCCTTGGCTTTCATCAGTTTTGGTTGTCTTGTAGCACCTCCATTCGGTGGAGTGCTGTATCAATTCGCCGGCAAGGAGGTCCCATTTCTAATTCTGGCTTTTGTATCGCTAGCTGACGGTGTGATGCTTCTTCTAGTTATGAAGCCAATAAAGGAACAAATTGAAGAAAGTCGACGAGAACGACCTCAAGGTATCCCTATCTGGCGCCTATTTATAGACCCGTACATAGCCGTGTGTTCAGGGGCTCTCATGATGTCCAACGTAGCCTTAGCATTCCTTGAACCGACAATATCACTGTGGATGGAAGACAACCTTACAACAGATAACTGGAAGATTGGAATGATATGGCTGCCAGCATTTTTCCCGCATGTTTTCGGAGTTATTCTGACGGTCAAATTAGCCAAACGGTATCCTCAGTACCAATGGATGATGGCAGCTGGGGGCTTGGCACTGGAAGGTCTGTGCTGTTTTATCATCCCATTCTCTAGCTCCTACAAAGTTCTTATGATACCCATCTGCGGAATCTGCTTCGGCATTGCGCTCATTGACACTGCCCTGCTACCGACCCTCGGATACCTGGTTGATGTTCGCTACGTATCTGTCTACGGCAGTATATATGCCATCGCTGACATCTCATACTCGGTGGCGTATGCCATTGGCCCCATCATCGCTGGTGGAGTGGTCGAAGCCATTGGATTCACAGCGCTCAATGTAGGTATCGCCTTCTCGAATCTACTATATGCACCTGTGCTCATGTATCTCAGGCACATATATGACTTTAAGCCTCTGAAGAATGAAGCCAACATTCTGATGTCCGACCCTCCAGATAAAGAATATCAGACGTATACTATGCAAGATCAGAAACCGGTAATCGGAAGTTTAAAAAATCATCTCGAGTACTCTAGGTTTTCCGATGAGAACACTTCCATGTCTAATGCTTATTATCCCGACGGTCAGATAACGCAGATGCAGGAAACTGATGTTGATAAAAACATGGCAGAAGGACCTAATGGCTACCCATCTGGTGGCAGTAACTATTACCCTGGACAACAATTCAGACAAGATCAAAGTAGCCAACAGCAGCAACAATATGCGCAGCAGGGCTATCAACCACAACAACGCCAGCAACCCAGTTACAGCAACGTGAACACCCAGAGATCCGATGAATCGTCAAGAGGAGAGACAAATCCCTTCAGGGCACAGGGAGCAGGGGGAGGGACGGAAGTGGGAGACAAGAATCCTTTCCGCCAAGGGTCAGGTTATTAAAATAATGCTATCCCAGATAAAGAAAGTAGAATTTTTTTTCCAAATATGGTTCCCTTCCTATATGCCTATGCCATGAAACTGATTCCGAACTCAGAATTTGAATTATTTCGTGTGTTAGACCTGTTGTAGGCAAATTTGTAATAACTTACCTGCCGTTAGCGTGACAACAAGATGTTCAAAAGTAAGCTTTAGCCCTATTTTAAAATTCCGGATCGTCATAATTGCGTCGTGTCTCGTGTTGTACTTTGTGTGTAATATCTACGGTAGCACCCATGAAATGAATATTATGAGGATTAATGTTACGGTCATACAAGAAGATATCATTAACAGTTCCAAAAATCATTGTTGGATTACATCAACTATTTTAACTTATCCTGTAGATGGACTGTGTAGCGACTAATAATTGGAATTTTAGAACTGTTACTCGTCAGGAACACACGAATTCAACGTCCTCAATGTTACAGAAAAAGCAAAACAAAACCTATTACTTAGCAGAGACGCTAGATTGTTATCTTATCTGTCTATTCTCTTTCCCAGAGGAAAATTACAAAATAAAGTCGCTTACGGAAGTCGTAATACTAAAGCATTTGTTTATTTGAACATTGTAACCGTTTACTCAACTTCAAATTACTTAGAATAAGTAGGCTCTGTACACTTGTTATGGATTTCGAAAATCTTTAGATTAGCTGTAACATATTCTAAGATATTTCGAGTTGAGAGAACGCTTATAATTATTTCCAGACAGACCCTTCATTCCATAAATTTGAATAAAAATAATTTTTGAATGGGAAACTTAAATATGTGTGTCAAAGTGGTGTTCTTATTAAAACAATAAATATCTAGTAACCTCTGTCTGATTATATTTACTGGAATAGTACTTTTGCAGAAAATTGAAAGTATCTTCAATTCTTCACATGAAAGTAGTTGAATGCATGTCATGAACAGTTAGTGAAAGTGTTCTTATATTCCTGCACCTAGCAAGAGAGACGATGGAGGGACAGTAATAAACAATAAGCATGCTGATACTACATAATATAAAATTTTATCACTACGCAGAAAGTAACACCTTTCAAACCATTCAGACGTCGAGATTATTCCTGCCTGATGCACCATCATAATATACAGATTATAAAGTATGTGTTAGCATAAGAGTAAATTCAAGAAGAATTTTTGTACCCAAAAATAAAGAATTGATATGTAACATAAAATAATGCTGGTATTTCAAAAATTATTACAAGTAATACATTGGAAATTATAATAAAAGAGACTCCATCTTCATAAACGTTAGTTGGATTCCTTCCGAATCAATTTCCCTTAACCAACGTTTTTCTATTATACGTTTAAACAAAAACCTAATCTACCGAAATCTGAGTTATTTCGTTAAGAGAATTTGGAACCGTATTTGTGGTGATAAGTTTAATCACATTATGTAGCAAATTGCAGAAATTTCGGATTAATGATAGTGATAGACTTACGAAGCTCATCTTTTAGATTCGGCAGAGTTTGTGAGATGTAATATCGTGGAAAAATAGACTGTCGTAAATAGGTGAAAGAAAACATAGAATGAATTTCAAATGCGTAATTACAATTTTTTAATTAAATACAACAGATATAAATGCAGACCCTGGAATTTTACAATTGTGTAAATATATTCCATTTTTTATTACTATCACGCTCGTATGTTGAACCCGATTATTCATTATGTTCCATTTCATTGCATTACTTTGCATGTCAATGAATCACTCATAATATTAAACACACAAAGACGTATGCATATCACAACGCATTATTTTAAAAAAATAAATGGATATGTAGAACTGTATCTGAAAATTAAAAAAGACATCTCATTACTCTTTACATAAACGTAGTAGTATGCGTATGTGCTGTGTGTATGTGTATATATATTTATGTATGTATTGTACATGACTCGTGTTATTAATGGCCTGAAACACATGTCGTGGAAGAGTGCAGTATGTTGCATCGAGAAATGAATAGCCGTCAGTGTAACCACAAAAATGTAGCTGAATATGTCGAATTTATTTATGAATGTAAGGCGTTTGCACACATCCACCAGTAACTTGTGTTTCTATTCATTAGATTGCCTCCAGCAAAGTTACCCAATATGAATGTATTTGTATTTGTATTATAATAGGTGTAAGATTTTCTATGATGAACAACCAAGGTAAAACACATATCAAGTACACATATTTAGGAAGAAGTTGAGAAGTGAACTGTTCAAATATGTGATAAATGAAGAGCAGAGTGGTATTGCTCTTCTTAAAATTATAGATTCTAATTAGATATCTCTTGTTAATATGTTATAGTTAGTACTGGCGATCTGTAGCATTAGTATGGATAATATATTCCTAATTTCGGAAAGGGATAATGAATTGATTTCACAATCTCCAATAGAAATAGGGAAGTTTTTATTATATTTTTCACTAACGTTCAGAAGACTTGCTGTCAGAGAAAATAATTAATCTAAGATTCAAGGCCTTCTAAAAAATGGACTAATTATAGAAAATCTGATTTTAAACACTAAAGTAACTATGTTGTGGGGTTTTAGTGGGGTTTTGCAGAAAATGAAACACTAATCTAATTTTTTTAATATTAGAATTGACTATCGTTTTAGCAATGTTAATTCAGTGAATATATTTTGAGGGGTTAAGATAACAAGGAACACTTCACACGACTGGTTTTCTGAAGCCAAAATGCACTAGCGTTTTTTTCACAAATTATGTCACTGCCCTTACACACTTTACAAGGCTCGTGTATCCGCGATCCATAAGTAATCTGAGTAGCAGAACATGGCCAATCTATGGAAAAGTACTATTCAGTGTAACACTTGAAATGGGCCATTTTTTGAGATAATTCCTCTTCACAAATTAAGCACTTGCACAAATTGCGTCCATTTATATAATTTTAATGTAATTTGTACGTAAACTATAGAAGAAGGCTTG
This sequence comes from Zootermopsis nevadensis, assembly GCF_000696155.1. The sequence goes on along the minus strand of NW_019059980.1, from coordinate 442,400 downwards.
AATTTATGACTTAAACATATATATATCAATGCTGTGATAAAAATAAGCCTCTTTATTTTTTCCACCCTATAATGCAGAACAATGATAAAGCCTTTGCTCTTCTTAGACTCTTTCAAAAATTTAACTCTTTAACTAAGGATTAGGGAAGTTTAGTTTTTACAAAACGACGTAAAGCACGGGAACTATTAATAGAATAAAAGTAAAATGTTTGGGAGTGTCTTCCTTATAGATCGCTATTGGAGATTGTGAAGGTTTTCATCGTTGTTATATTATAGATTGTTCCTTGTGCACTGCGTTTATACATCTGTTTATGAGCGTGAATTATTTTTTTAAACATACGTTTTTAATGTATAGGCTATATATATTTATCAGACTATATTTGGACCAAATTAAAACTATTGTTAACATATCATGTTTTTCTGTTTTCTGGAATGTATAGATATTGTCACAATTCCCTTAAAAACTTCAAATTTTCAAACTTACAAAGTATCCATGACATTTTAGAATAGCGTAAATAAATTCCAGATTTAAAAGTGTTATATTTATGTGTATGTAGTAATGATGGTTTCATCAGGTAAATATATCGAAGTGAGAAAAAAGTACTAAATATATGTGTGCTATGTCATTATTACTAAAACTTATTTCTTACATATCATCGTCAATCAGAATATATAAATGATGAAAGTTATTGTTCTGATACCAGAAGAAGTTGCTCAGATCTGTACTATAGAAGAAACTGCAGTATAACTATTACTTAATCGAAGTTATATCATTGAGAAATTTTATTCATATTACCCTTTGGTGCCATATTGCATCACATGTATAAAAGTACATTATTCTCCTCTTGTTTGATATTTATCAGCAATAAGCCGTTTTAACACGTTACCATTAGATGTGAGAAATTACTTGTACTTTAATTTTCGAGACTACTTTCGTATTCTACATAAAATTTAGACTAATATAATTAAGTTGAAATCATGCGAAGGAGGATTATATTTGGTTCCAAAATCTTTCCTCTTTTGCAATTATTTTATGATCATGGGTCACTTTCAAGTCCAAGCAATAAAATACTTGTAAATGTTTTTAATCCTATCATATAGCATTAGAGGTCCGCATAGAACACATATCGCATGATATTATGTAGAACTGTAAATACATAAAAGGAATAATTAATAGAATTTTAGGACAGACTGAAACCGCTTTATATAATTCAGCCATCTGAAATTCAATCCGTTTACAAGTCCTAGACATGTCCCATTAGTTGCACTGAAATTTCGAAAAAAACTCAGAAATTAATGCAGGACATTTAGACGTTGGTGCGAAAGCGAGCTTATGAGTAGTTAAGCCGTGGAACATTTTGGCTGTTTGAAGAATGTGATGCCTCCATTATTAGGGATGGAGTGTGTGGAAATGTTAAACCATATAAACAATACCTTTCCCAACACTCCTAAATTTGTCCCAATAGAATGAATAATTCTATATTCTACACATGCTACCTATAAAATTTAATTTTACATAATTTTTCTGCTGAGCGCTATGAAAATATACCAGCACAACCCTTGTAGTCCTATAATGTGAAGTTTGAATATTGATGATGAGAGCAAAACTAGTTCATCCATGTATTAAAAAAGTCATTTCATAAAAATAATTCGCCAACTAAGAACATGTGGAATGGATCCTCATTCGTTTGTGCAAGAAGTGGATATCAGCACCAAAGTATTATAAAGATTGACTGTGAGGTGGTTGTATTATAAATAAAATGGAATTACTCGTACTTAAAATTGCTATTAAACTGAAGAGCTTATAGTAATTACTAATAACTTGCTTTTGTGAGCAAAATATCTAGAATTTTTGCTTCAAAGTCACTTAAAAAAGTAAACCAAACATATCATAAATATACCACAACCCAACCAAGACATCGAAACTAATATCACTTACTTAACACTGATAGAATTATATCGTGCCTAGGGGAGTTCATTAAACAAAACAAATTAAATGATTTAAATTGACGGTATTACTACCAATGGAATTTTTTTAGTATGGCGTAATATTAACAAATATAAATTAGTGTATGCACTAGATTATTGTATTTTACAATTATATAATCCGAATTGAAGAACTTTGAACAGTTTGATAAATTAATGTAAAGAATTTTTATTTTTAATAGATTTGTTGTTAAACTATTTACATGCTTCGAAGTGCTAAAGTTTAATATTGAACTACAAGGAAATTAAAAGTTGCATGTTATTTTAGTGGCATCTGTTGACTACAACATTCTCCAAAACTGTAATATTACTGCCTTCTAACTAAACAACGTACGGAACTACTTTAACAAATCCAAGTTTAGACTGTGAACAATTCCGCGTGTCACTGAATTAAAACGTTAAACACATGCAACTATTTTCTTTGATACACGTAAAAAATATTATTATATTTACAAACTCCAAAGAGAAGGCATCATAACAATTGTGACGACTAGTAACAAAAGAGAAGTTTGTGCTCTTTAAAGTAGCAACTACATTAGTTTATGACACTAAGCTGTACGTTAACATACAAATCATAATTACCCTCAAATTTATACAAAAGTTGTAATTACTAAATTTCATTTCGCAACAATATTTAAAAATGAACTACTGTACTTCAAAAAACCGTGTACAACAAATTGCGTAACTATTAACAAAACATTTTGTCTGACATTTTGACCATAGGAATTAAACCGTACCTTAACATAAAAATTCGTGTTTTGATGTAATTAGATCAGACACAAACAATGAATTTGAAATGACAAAAATATGATTTTTAAGTTATAAGAATTCGAAAGGTTAAACGTTACCATGTATCTGGATGTGTAATACATTTATGTTAAGCTTCCTCACAATTCTGTATATATATTTTGCGTAATTATCAATCTGGATACCTATAACTGCTACAATTTAGTATTTCCACCAAAAGGGATTCTTGGAATTTACAACGATTCTGAATTTCTAATATCACATTAATCCTGTGCTTTTAGAATTATAACGATTCTGTATTGTAATAATGGCAGATGACCAGTTATCAGGATATCGTACCAATGGAAAGCTGATGACGTTAGTTCTGTGTATTCAGTATTACAGCAATATAATATCAAACATCCAGGACGGAAAGTAGTGGAACAATGACTGGCACTCCTACTTCATATTCGAGACGTTCGGAATTCTAAACCGGGGAAATTACTATCGTGACTAAAGTTTTCATGCTTTAATTAATCTCTCTGGAAAAAGCAGAGAACGATCCTCTTCTCGAAAGTGCCGGAATATAACATTAAAATAAGTCACAATTTCCTTTAAAATCAATTTTAATTTATTAATCAACTTATCACTCTTGAGCTACTGAGAGCACCGTTAAACAAATAACGAGTGAAACCGAATTGTAATCAAGGACTATCGGTACAAAGTGACGCTATTAAGAAAATTACGAATTTTAACTGACTCAAATCTCAACATCTAGCATTTTCACGACATGTTATGTAAAGTCACATAACTCATAGCCATTCAAACTCCAAATGTTCAAAAAATTAATTCTGGAATTGAATCATTACGCTGATGTTGCCGTAAGAAAGTGACCACTGATTTAACTTACATTACCTAATAACGGTAAGAAGTGAAATTATATGGCCCGTTGTTAATAGCTTCTTGAACACTGGTATTATATGCAGAATTCCGAAGAAAATCAATCGATCCTTAACAAACCTTCGTACAGAGTATTATGCATTTTAACTGACGGACTCCATGCATGGGCGTATTTCTTGAGAATTTAATATTTTTCTCAGCGAGTCACGGAATTTCCAGCATTTTACGTAACCACAATTTTCATTATCGTGCTCACAAAATCTCGCTAACGGTTCCCATTCTGGGCTATAAAATTCAAATCTACACACAAAAAAGCTGTTTTCCATACATCTTCATACTTTTTCTCTCACGTATTTGTAGGTCTTCCAAGTAATGTCTTTCCTTCAGGTTTCCCAACCAATTTTTTTTACGCATTTCTCCTATACGTATTACATGCTCCGCCTATCTCATTATTCTTAATTTGATAACCCTAATAATATCTGGTAAGAAGAACAAATTATAAAGCTCCTAACTTTGCAGTCTTTTTCCATTGTATCCCGTCATGTAATCCGTATGATCTCCTAAAAACTCTCTTCTTAAAAATCCCTCATCCTCTTTCCGCAATGCGATATACCAAATTCCACACTCATATAAAACAACAGGTAATAATATAGTTTGAATAATTATTTTAATTTCTTGAATTTTTAGACTTCTGACGGTAATACAAAAGACTCAAAACTTCATGCTAACAAGCACTCGCCGAATTTAGTCCCTTGTGAATGCAATCATTATTTTTTAACGTCGTACTCATGCACGTGAACTCTCCCACAGTATCAAATGTTTAATTGGGAACCTTTATATAATAAAGTCATGTAGCCTGTTGACTTAGTTTTCTCTGCGTTTAATTCTAGACCAGCTTCCGTATTACCGTCTAACAAAACTTCTGTAGTATTCAATCTTATTGCAGCAATACGTGACGCGAAATACTTCTTTATTAACATAGCCTGCTTTTTAATAAGAAACGTAGGCTTGTGATCAGAGAAATTCAGAATCTGAAACTGTTGATGTATCCGAATAGTAAAGTTATTTTAAAATTCTTTTATTGAGAAAGCACAGATTAAATGTATACATCTACAGTGTCCTTTTTAAATAAAATTTTTAAAAAAGAATATGAATTTTTTAATTTTGAGTGATAAATGGTTTTGTAAGCGTAAACACAATACCTTGATGGTAATTTAATTTAATCTGTTAACTTTCAAAGTAAAACCGAAATTAAATGTCACTCAAAAATGAAACATGTTTCAAAAATTGTTCAAAATATTCGCCTGCGATTTCAAGGCACTTCTGAGGAAACGTTTTCGAAACATGTTTCAAAAATTGTTCAAAATGTTCGCCTGCGACTTCAAGGCACTTCTGAGGAAACGTTTTTGCTGTATGTTGGTACAATGCATTCCAGTACTCTGTAGAAGTAGCTGGTAACACTGGGCATTGCCGAAACGACGCCTGACATTTTATACATTTCTTGTAAGAAGCTTCATTTTGAAACAATTTATTTCATTTTCACATTGAAATTATTGCCAATTAAACCCCCCATTTCCTGTATGTATTAATCTCACATTATTGTTCAGTCTTTCAGGATTTAACGCACATTAGTAGGAACATCTTTACTCAAAATGATTTATGTTCCAGCGACGTTAGACATAATCTTCCTGAATCATTCTGTATAAATTACCACGTAACTATATTTTAAGCTCTTTTATCCAATTACTTTATCTTGAACCCATGTTAAACTGATGACAATTAAAATGTCAACACTTTTATACTTTTGAGCCATTTGTCCAGTTTCGATTATTAGATTTTGTTGTGGCGAGAAATCATGAAACACAATAAAGCAGTTGACAATGTAGAAGAGATTAGTGGAATTGTCAAAGGTATAATAAATCTAAAACATATAATTCTGACGTAACGTTTCACGTGTACTGGATTTTATTTCTACATCAGAAATATAAATGCTATGTCCCTCAGTAACATTCCGTTCTCCTGCTTATCATTGCACTGGAATTACTTCTATTTCACTGTGTACTGATTGTAAGAGTTAATACTTACACAGTCGTCGTAGATAACATAAAAAGTAGAGTTAAAAATCCTTACGTATGAGATGATCAGTGTATTGATGTGATAAATAACTTCCAGAACCAAAGCCAGTTCTTGACTGTTATGTACGAGAATACGTGGAATTATTTTGTGTTATTCTTCTAAGTGTATGGAAGATCATTATTGGAAATGCTTGTTTCAAATATGCATGAATGAACTCTTGCATTGGTTAACTGGTAATAAATGCAGACTGGATAAATAAAATAATGATATTGTTGTAGCTGTAAGGTTGAAACACACTCTGTATATTCCTTAGTATGGTAATGTCAAGAATAAATTATGGTGCTGTTAAATTTGACGTCCTTGTACATCTATAATTATTAAATTTAGTCATCCTATTCTGTCCTATTTTCATGGTTACTTGCAGATTATCCAGACGAATTTTCGATATAACCATTATTATTACTGTTAACATAAAGCCATTTAAATTCTAATACACGAGCGCGACAATAAAAATACGCTAGTTATTGTAAGTGGGGCTTCTGTTAAGTTGATTGGTTACATATAAAAAAACATTATTATAATTAGCAGTCTCTTTAATCCTACGTATGCATTTATACAAATTTTTAATTTCTGGACATTCGACGGCTATCGTAGCAGAAAACATGTTCAAATAAAAGTAATAAAAAGTGGCACAAATTAACTTAATTTATTTTCTATAATACACAACCAGGGTTCCTTCTCGGCAGAGTGAATAATTTAACAAAGTTTTCAAACTGAAGTTAAGTAATTACTTTACACTGATCAACACCATGTAAAGTTGGTAGTTTAAAATTTCGTACTACTGACATGTTGATAGTAACCGTTCTGAGGGAGGCAGTAGTTGTACAGAATGTAATGTACACGTAGTTTTTAACTTCAAAAGCTTGGGGGGGGGGGCAATCAAACGTATACGTTGACATGATAGAACCCTCACTTTACAATATAAGGAAAACAAACTAAGAACATGTACTTTTCTGGCTGATTAGCCCAATAAGCAGAACTTTACGATTAAAGTTAGGAGCAATTAGGATTTCGGAAAACCGTTCAGCGAATGAAAAATACTTCAGACTCTCTAATACACTAATCAAGCTTGAACTTACAAAGGCAAGGAGCGACGTTGGAATGAGGTCTTTGTGTGGGCGAAGTAGGTGAAGAGTATGGGGAAATTCTGTGATGTAATTTCGTGAGCTGTTCTGTAATTAGGCTAATTTGTAACCTCCCCTTCTCCTGTCTCCCTCAAATCATCCCTCTAAAAACCCACACGACTGTAGATAAAATAACTAACTGGCCTGGCGGCGAATGCAGGGTTGAATAATGGATTGGGGGTAAATGATACGGGGGTGAGTGGGACGCGTGCCCTTTTAAGCGACCGTCCTAGTCATACGGGAAAACAACAACGCAGTGTGCCGTACCCACCGGCCCCGGTCGAAGTAGACCGAAACTGGTGTATTCTGAAGTTCTGTTGCGATGTTCCATACGAATATGCGTAAAACGAAGATTATATTAACGCGGAATGCATTATCATCCGTACGCCTTCCCTATATGCGCTTATTTCATTACCCAAATTTTACTACACTGTCCGTAGACCACGGCATTTTCATGTCTAAGACATTGCACCACCCGGTGGGACGTCGTACGTCATGCTAGAAGGGCGTAAAGCCGATGACGCTGCACACAGAGATTGAGACAATTACATTCGGGCGTATAAACACTAATAATGCACATTTTTCAAAACAAGCGAGTGCAAGAAATTAGTCTCCGTGAGTCAACCTTATTTTTTTTCCTGGTATGATCCCCTCGAAGCAGTTTCTCCAGACATATGAATTAACTAAATCCTTTGTCCAGAACCTTACATAAAAATTTGACAGTAATTTAGCTGTCCTAGAATTAATCTGTTGTTATGGATTCCAATACAGACCGATACAAAATTTAGGCTCATTTCGCCAGTCAGACAAAAATTTTATTCGTCAGACATTTCCTCCGTAAGAGAGTTTGTCGTGAACACTAATTGTGAGGAGTCGATTTCTGAAGACGGCGAGCATGAATATGCCAGCCTTCTGGGATACTACGACATGTAGTGTCGTCGAAGTTTACCGACGTTTCAGAAGTGCGTACTGCGTTCATCGCCGTGATAGGCATTATGAGAATTGAAGTAGGCCCACAAATATACCAAGATAAAATTCTCTAGTAAGGTTACGATTAATCGATAGCTGCAGGTTCGGTCTGAGTACAAGATATCTCTCTGTCCCTGATCCTGTCTTTTACTGTTTGCAGACGCATCTGTAGTGTTTGCTGTGGCAGGTCCTTATTTCATTTGGGCTGTTTACTTGTGAGTCAGGTATAGAACGTCTCCCACACTTAGTGGGGGGAATCGTGGTTCTGTCTCTTTGTACCAAGTTCCTTCTAGGGTTATCAAAACTTTGTATCTGAGACTTCGTTCTGTTATGCCAGAATATTTTCTCGAAGACAAATTATTACTTGGCTCTCTTAACTCGCTAGCATTGTATGTCGGTTTATTTATTAAATAACCTACGTAATATTAAGGTAGACGTTTCAAAATATATGACTAAGTCCTATGTATACGTATCCTACGTCTTTTGTCCTCTTAAATAAACTATATTAAACTTGTCGATATTTGAGGTTCTCTCGGCGATTAGTCCGAAGATGGCTGTCTTCTGGGCTGCAGCGCCGTGAAGTCTGGTATAAGTTTACCTATGCTGTATTGGCGCATGCTGCCTCCATCATCAGGACGATATACATCTCTAGGAGTTTGACTCGCTAGGAACTACCAGCACACTGTACCATGGAGATAAATGTTCCCAAGTTAAAGAAAACTAAGATAATCGATTAAATTCTTGCCTATGAACTCGACCAACATAAGGGTGGGTCAACAGAGTAGAAAGAACGGAAACAAAATAAATTATGAGATTATAAGAATAAAATATTAACAAGAATATTGATCGAAATATTACTTCGGAAACAAAGTATAGCATTCGTAAATTCTTAGTGTAGATAAATCAAGGAAGTTTCCATAAAATTTGGACATGGAGAGAAAAATGCGAGCTGAATCTTTGTACTGAAACCTATGGGAAGGTTGCCTAAATGAAAGGGAAAGACACAAAAATATTATATCCCTATTTATATTGCTAAAGGTCGGGCTTATGAAGTTTATACTATGAACGTATAATTGATGGGTGTTGTGTCCTATTACCTATTATGTCCGTTTATAAATCTCTGAAACTACTAAACGAATTTAAATTTAAATTATGTTGGTGCCTGTGGGTTGTGCTCTAAAACTTGTCGAGAAATTTAATTTTGACGTGATTCCATCCAATATATCATAACATGAAGCTCAAATGGAGCTTTATGGAGCTTTACGTGAATATCAACACGTGTTTGCATACGCATATCGACAGCAGATCGCTAAATAAGCCATTTGTACGAGTAAAAACAGTTTCGAGAGAAAATTATATAGAAAAACAAAACACATTACCAGTAGCCAACACCATTTCCAAAATTGTTACGGATTTCTAGACAAACAAAATGGAACTTTTATAGTGCGTTATCTCATGACTTGAGAACCGCTAGACAAGTTTTCATCAGATATTGAACCTTCTTGGTCATCAGTTCTATTTTACGCTAAGCACCAAAAGTTTGCAATTACGAACTGAAAGTCCAAATACAGATGGAATCATAGATGATACGCGCCATAATTACTATGCTCTGCGTACATTTCGCAACTTGCGAATGCATTATTCATCATCCGAGCGCAATCATTTGCATCCTCGAACGAAGGGTGATCTATTACAGCAGTGACGTAATTTTCCTGTTCAGCGCTGTACTAGCGGTATCCTGTCTTCTTCCTGTGTACTGTGTACATCCGTCAGCCACGCTTATTTCGTAATGGAAACATTCATCCCCCCTTGCAAGCACCCCACATCACCCCCCACAAAGCAACCCCACCCTACCCGCAACATGATGTCACCTCATTCACCCGTCGCTACTAGGCCCCCTTGACCCTCGACCGAAGTCTCTGTCAAAGGCGTTGGCACAGTTATCTCCATTCCTGATACAGAACAGGACCGAGGTTGTGATCTATGATCGTGTCCTATTTGAAATCGAAACACCTCGCATTTGTTTTTGTGTGCGATATACCATCTCAGAATAATTAGCTTATCTACGAGAAAGAGTTCATTTGAGAGTTACCATACTCCTCTTTCGGTTTGCAATATTCAGAATCCGCAATAAACACAAACTCAGGGACAGTTTTAGTAAACATGTCTTGTTTCTTTCTTCACAATATGCCTGCACACTTATAAAGCAAGAATTTATATGTAGATACACATTTATGGCTTTCTTGAAGGGAAATTTTGTGGTGGGCCTTCATGTGTCTTTGGCAAAAAAAATGTTACGAAACACTGATTTCGATTTCGATTTCGTATTGTTTCGAATCGGTTCAATATAAGGTAACAGATTCTAATTACTTTCGAAGCATAAATCCTTGTCCACGATTCTCAGCAAGTAGAGGTTTTCACATTAACCAATCACTCAGTTCAAAGAGTCATACCAGATTTCTACAAATATATAATTCAAAAATGATTTCTGAATCTGCAGAGGAAAAAGCCTATTGCTTCCATCACGCACTCTAATGATAAATTTAGCAAGTACCTCTGAAACGTCGGTAAACTTGTATCAGACTACACGGCGCAGCACCCCAGAAGACATTCATCTCCGGACTCACGGCAATATAAACCCGAATTTCTCAAACGAGCTTCTGTGAGAAAAAAACTTAAATTCTACTGATAGCCCATTCGAGCGAGTGAGAGAAAACTTCACGTGCATCTCTGGATGTAATACATCCGGCTGTTAATCCTATAGCTCCGCCTCCGTACTCAAGAAGATTCCGAGGGATATGGAAAAGATCACTTAGGGTTTCTTCATACCGCACGAAGTCTGAAAGCCTTCCTTCCTTGCACCACAACATAAAAATAAATCTTAGCTACAGGCTGGTTCAGAAGCTTTGTAATCTACACGTTTAATATCATACCATCCTATATGAAGCTAATGCAATTCTACAGAAGATTACGTGTAATAAGACAAAACGTATTGCAAAATATTTCTTTGATGCTTAATAATAAGCATGCATTGACCAAAATTCGTAGAATAAAAATACAAGTAAAAATTACAATCAGCCAATCAGCGAAGTATCTTCATTTATGCCCCATTTAGGTACATTCTGGAATAATACGTGAGGGCTAATTACTTTACTGAACCAATCGATTAATAATCTGTCTATATTTTTACTGTAATAATTCAGTTCAGTAGAGAAATATTTAGTAAAATTTATTACCTACATTTTCTTATTACATTAAGAGCCTGATTATGTTCATCCAGCGTAAACCACATACAACTTAAGTTATCAGTATTCATGAACACAGATAGAAAAGATCAAAAATATTCAGAAGACACTTGTGCACACCAGTGGTAATAACATTTGATATGTGTTTTTCTTCAAACAATATATTGTTTCTAGAATAATATACGTAAAGATGTTTATTCGTGACGTACGTTACAAACCTTCTTCAATGTAGTCTCTCATTATCGTCCATTCCCGTAAGATACAGTTTAATAATATCCTACCATCTATAAAATAAACAGACCAACTTGTATAAAGAACGAAGCACGAAGCGAGATCACTCTTCTTCGTGTTTCTGTCAGCAAAGTGTGTTTTCGGCTTTAAGCTACAACATGATACACAGCGCCTAGGTTTGTCCACAGCGTGTAGTAAGAGATAAATGGTCGATAACTTCACGGCCTACACATCTGTGCCAAGTTTGTGGAAGAAAAAGGGACGCTATGACGATGTTTGTTTGATAAACATTAGTAAAAAAGTTTCTAGTTCCTTTAATACTTATTTAACTACGATGTAACAGGCACAGAAATTATTTTTACGTCAAATGTAAGAGAATTACAGAACGGGTGTAATGCGAAATTTTGTGTTAAAATTACGAGACTAACTAAATTTCGTGTATTGATGGTCCACTTTACATAAAGCGAGAAATACTGAATCTCTTAAATGCGACACTTGAAGTTTTATATTTGACTTCCAACAAATATACAAGACGAAATCCATGGAACACAGCCCAGAGTCGCTCCACAAGTCACGAAATTCTCCTCTTTGCATGAACGCCGAAAGTTCATTTCCATGTTCATAAGAACCTTCCAACAATCTCTTCTGAGCCGGTCTGGACGCAGAGGCTTGAGGAAAAATCCTCTGCCCCCTCCGGGGATCGAACAACCCCGTAGCTAGACACTCTGACTGAGCTATCCCAGCTCCTAAGTAGCTTCAGGAATGCTAAAAATTTAAACTGCAACAGATGCATTATGCATTTATACGACCACCAGTTAAATATGTAAAATCTCAAATTACGCGTCTGTAAAATACGTGAGATCAATAAGAATGTAATGCTCCAATCGCTTTTTAAAGATCTTTATCCAAATTTTGATCAGCATCCATACATCGAAACACCCTGTAGAAGCTGACACCCAAAGACTGGATACTGCAAAATAAACATCTTAAAACCCTTTCAGGGTCATAGGTAAGGGGATGGTTAATGAACCCCTAATTATCTTGGAACATGTATAGTACTTCCCTCCTAAATACTACGCTTACGACTTTTCTACAATTTGCCCTCTGCCTGAGACGTTCTTCGGCGGCCGCGCTTGAACTAGTAACGCGATAAATGAACTCCCGTCTTAAAGCAACGGCCCGAGAATTTACTGTACACGCAGGTTATCTCAGCAGCCAAATGACTGACGAGCGGGGACCGGAACGGAAGAAGGTTTCTGCACGAGTCTGGTAGAAAACATTTGCTCCGTTCCTATCCTTCGACCACTTGCAAATTAATCTTCATTTAAAGCACACCTCTAATACCAAATTTTATCTAAATTCTTTAAGAATTTTCTAAAAACAAAATTATGAAAGAATGGCATATAAGACATCTACGTTACGTGCTCATTAATTAAACACAGTGTTTTAAGAAGGGGGAACAACGAAAAAATTACTATTCCAAAAAACACACACAAATTATATTCTGGAGAATCTGCTGTAGAATTAAGCGTCAAAACATGGCATTCGCAAGAAAGGCGCAATATGAATTTCGTTAGTATTCCTGCGTTGATGTAACGTGTACTCAGAACGTTGCTATGTTGTGGGTGCATTATTAACGGTTCGTTAACGGTTTGCGAGTGACTTCATATTTAAAAGACCGTGATTTGATTACTCTGCCTAGAGAGGGGCTGAAGACAAAGTGGAATGGGAGAACAGAAGTGGTTGTGGGCAGGGAATAAGTAAATGTTGGAGCAGAATGAGGGGACAGTCTGTTGAGTGGGTGGTAGCATT
>NW_019059980.1:405750-429257 GCF_000696155.1 Zootermopsis nevadensis | reverse complement strand
AAAGAAAACATAAAATATCTTTTTCAGAAGCTCTAAATATAATTATACCTTGAAAGAATAAATATACTCTGAGAACAACCGAAGAAAATTGTTTACTCTGATACAAGAAAGACAATAAGAAAGTTTAATACATTATTATTTGGAAGGAAATTAAATTTGACAAATGAGACAAAATCTGTATAATTAACAGCAGTGACTATAAATCTCATGTTAACTTTCCATTTCTTAGGTCATGACAATGAATCCGTCAAGTTGGAGGTCCTGTGTGATATTTCGCAGGATGATTAAATGTTTCCCTGTCCCTACGTTCAACATAATAAAGACATATGGGGATGAAGGTAAAACTCAACGCATTCATAACCTCTGGACTAGATAGAAATTACTGGTTAGCTTCGGAGATATCCCAATAGGGTCCTAAAAGACGGTGTTTTGGCGAGCGTAAAATCAAGTTAGCGGAAGTGTGTGATCCGATTGGGTCTCATAAAGAAGTATGTAGATAAAAGGTCGTGGTATCACTGGATATTTCATTTTCTCGTATTTTCTGTCAGTATCGCCTGTCGAAAGCAAGGCTAATACCTTCAGTAGCAAACCGTCCATTTACTTCCAACTAGTTATTCCTCAAAATTCGTGATTATCTTCATACTACATTAAAATATATAGACCTAACATATGCAATTTGAACAGCGTTGTTAACAAGTTATCAAAATAATCATATACTGTGCTCATAAGTTAGTAGGTGTGGAGGAAGTCACGTGTTCCGTATCATGTATACGACACTACCAGTTCGTTAAAGGTAATTTTTATTCCTGAAAGCAACATAAGAACGAAAAGTTACGTAATATATAGATAAAAATATAAAAAAATGATCAGAAATTTAGCCCAGTGATAGACAGCATTTTCACATCTTCAGTGTCATCTACTGCTACATTCTTTCTAAGAACTTGAACGAATAACAGTTCCTCCTAATACCTCCGCAAATAAAATGAACGAGAAAATAAACAGATATCAGAGGCGGGAAATGAAATGACGTCCTAAAGAAAGCCTGTTCTGTTGCCTAGCAAACACAACAGTACTTCATCGATTTTTAGTTCGAATCTTTTAATTCATCCACATACCAAATGTTAGTACCCACTACAGCATGTCGCTCAAACACATCATATATCAAAGATAAGAAGAATACAGAATGGTATAATTTTACATATTGGCTGTCAGTTACGTACTTTAATACAAGTCTCTAAGATGAGTATTCCATTTTGATCAATAAGAATCAACAAATATAAACCGAATGTAAATTAAGTGAGATTTTGGTTCTTCAGGCAACGAGGATGATGATGGAAGTTTCGCCGTGTAGTGCGGTAGAAGTTTACCGACGTTTCAGAGATGCTAGCTGCGTCCATAATCAGGGCGATCAGTAATACTCATTTAGCATGTCGGTAAACTTCTACCAGACTACGTGGTCCAACTTCATTGCGCAAAGTACTTCTAAAGATAATAATATTCGTAATTGGTAATATTTAAAGAAAGTGTTACGTATTCTACAAAATACTTATGATCTAAGTAATATATTAAACGTTGTGCTTAACACACTTGTATGATAATTAGCGTTCTATCTGACTTCCAGAAAATTACGAGACCCATAGGACATCCCAGGAGCACATCAACGACAATGATATCTTTTCATAAGGTACCAACCAGTAAATAATTACGAGCATATTACCAACCTTATTATATAAACACCAAGTTAACTATGCTCTCCGTAACGAGGATAAAACAGTCATTTCACGTTACGTTTTTATGACGATGAAGACATACTCTGACACAGAACAGAAGACAGAAGGTGACCGTCTCCCGAAGCAAAACAATATTGCGTTATGTGTCTTGCGGCAAATCATAAAATACTTCGTACTAGGACGACGCTGTCACAGCTATAATAAAAGAGGAAGCACCTGGGACCAGCGTTTCTCGCCAAGGGGTTTAAATCTTCATCCTGGTTGAAGCAATAAACACTGCATATTGCTCAACTCTGGGAGCTTAACATGCTGACGTGATATATTATTATTTTGTGGCTCCTGATAACCCTGCAAAGTCTCGCCCTATTCTGCAGAAGATTATTTCCCCCCATCGGCATCAAATACTGTCCATACGAAGCGCAAAATGTTTGGCTTCATTCATTTCTTTCCTAGACTTCGACTTCATGAGATTAAAAGATCAAAGGGAGGTCGTTCATAAAGTCTGGTTTATTAAACCACCTGCAGTGCGTGATTGTGCGTGTTTACGCACGTCACTGACAGTACGTGTACCGACGATGCAAGGGCATGTCTGACGTCGTTTATTGAGCCGGTCTCGAAAAGTCGAGACAACCAAAAGGCGATGAATTTAGTCATCCTAATAACTTGGTTCATTTCAGTTCTAAGGTTTCGCCCTAGAGTCACCCACGTGCCAGGTGTAAGGTGGTAACAGGCACATTTCGTCCAATAACTAATAAAATGTAATAAAGATAAGAAAAACGTTAAGAGAAGAGTTAACAACGTGGAGCCGTCCCTCGTTTGAGACTACGCTGTTCTCTCAATAATCAATTTCCGATAAATAAATAAAACAGCTCAGAATAAAGAAAATAACGCTTAAAAAGCATGTTCATGCACTTCAGTGACAATATTGGAAAGTGCGTGAAATTGGATTGCAGTTTTATATAGTTTTTTAAACTAGAACACAAGTAGGTAAAAGTTAATGAATGGCTCTTATGCTAGAAAAACAAGATTACGTTTTACATCTGTAGACAATTGCACGCTTGTCTGGGCCTTAATGATGGTAACGCCTGAGTAGTAGAGTGTACGCACAACATGGTAGGCTATATGCTTTATTCCCCGAGTGCCTTGTGTGATGGTCCTGGATTATTACTATCTTTCTTCATCTGCTTTTATAAGAAGTCTTTAAATATTTAAAAATCACTACATTTCGAAAGACACCGCTTCTCTCGACGTCAGGTAAATAAGACACAGATCGGTAACAGCTCGGTCCATCGAATCAAATTAAAAGTTTCCCCCTTTTTTTACCTGGAGTCGGAGGAAGACGCATCATTAAAAACGAGACTTAAAGAAAATACAAACGACGGACGAATTCCAAAAGAAAGAAAAGAGTATATTTCAACTGGGAGAAATTCAAATGGAAACTGTGTGTTTTTCAGAGCAGATTACACCTTCCCATTCTTCACTCGTATACGGACTCAAAAAATCAGGTTTGTGATTATACAAAACTTTGTGGTCACGCTTATAAAAGAAACGAACTCAGCGATGTCTTGATTTCCGTATATAAACGCGTAGAAAAAAAAGATTCCTGGCATAGTTTGAATCACGTGACCGGTTCACACAGTGCATAACCGCGAAGAATGCAAAATGAAGTAAGTGCCGGGGCTGGGGTGGTCTTCCCGGCTTGTTACGCAGTTGAAATTATCTCCCACCCCAACACGAGACCCTCCTCTTCGTAACAAAGCCAATATCTCTGATCCCCGTAGCGAACACTAAGACTCGCTGAAACCGCGTTCGAGTCGCTAAGAGCAACACTGGCTTACGGCTCTCAGAGTCCTGAGCATTTAATCACATTGCATGTGGTAAAAGGTAAATCTAACCCTGCTGCTTAATCAACCCTTTGGATCCGAAACTCGTCTAAGCAATATTTAAAAAATTCAGTTCTTAACACAAAGCAAACAAAACCCTTCACCATTACAAACACCAAATTGTTAATGCTGTTTAGGGAAATAATTGAAGTTTATTCTGAGAATAACACAAAATTCATAAATATGGATAAAATTCTGTATCACTGAACGCTAAAGAAAGTGGTACATATAATTACCATTCGGCCTTAAAAGGTTAAAGACCACACAATGCAGGCGCATGGGGGAGTGACGGTAGGCCTGGATGAGATTTGAGGTTATCACGACGGTGAAGATGTCGATGTTAATCTTCTGGGACGTATCACCAAAGAATCGGACAAAAGAATCATATACTGTATATTTCTTCACGGCTGAAGATGGAGACAGCATTTTTCTTGGGACGCTGGTGCCTATCTAGAAGTCAGAAACGGGGTCACAACCCAGAAAACCAACAACGACTGCTCCACTCACTCTTAACCTCGGAACTACATGGCTTAGGACCTTCCTCGAAAATTTAACACAGATGTTTAAGAAATCATCTTTTAAGGCACATAAATGCCATTTTCACAAATGTTAGCTCATTAATCCTGTCCCGAGTCACAATTCAGTCGGCACATTTTTATCTTACTAATTAAAATTCTACCATTTCTACTTATACGATAGCCCCGAAGATGGAGGCAGCAAGGATCTCTCAAACGCCGGCAAACTTTTACCAAACTAAGAGGCGCTACAACCCAGTAGACAGAGCCGTCTCTTTATTTAAAGATGCTATCTTAGAATAGTAGGAAGAGCTATCAGACAGAAATAAGAAACACGCGGAGAGAAAAATAGTCTACAAATTGACACGCATCTGACGAGACACGTGTTGTTCGTTTTACGTAGACTACGCTAATGACAATAGGGAGCTAGGTCACTTTTTCTCACAGAGGCCACTTTGGGTGTAGGTCGGGGAATAGGTCTTCACGACCAATTGAGTTTACACGCAACGCCCCGGGACCGTCAAGGGGATTTTCTCGGCCTTACGCAGCGTCTACAGCCACCACTAACAGGAGGGAGGTAAAATACCGCGGGATCTTTTGCCTATCCACCGCAGAACAGCGCCTAGACTGACTACAATCATAAACTGCTCATGACATCATTTTCAATGTTTTCTTTGGTTGTTTAGCAACGCTTTATCAACTGCACAAATTATATACGGTCTAACCACATGATCGCGAAAAGTTAATTGGAAGGGCAGTTAAAGATTCAACTTCAGTTACAAAAACCAGTCACCGGACCGAGGTTTAAACCTTGGAACTCCAAAATATAAGCATAAGTGTCAACCTATGCACCGCCCCGTTTGATACGATGATCATGAAAGACATGTAAGGACATTTAATGACGCGGTCGTTGTCTACTGGAAGGCACTGTCACGACATGCGATAAACCTCAATGAGGACAACATGTAACCCAGCAGATGATCAAACCGGGCATTCCCCCAATAAAAATTTTGAACGTTATAATAGCGCCTGTTCTGTGGCACTGCTATAGTTGTCTGGAGTGACTTAATATAACCATGAAAAACCTCAGGATATCCGGTCTCCGGCCCTTGATCTGAACTCGATTCCTCCCGGACAAAAGGAAGTTCGATATTTCTTTATTTCAATAATATTTAATTAATAACGAACGCAGTACTCTGTATGATTTGAGGTTTTCACAGCGGTGAGCATGAAGATTTCTGTCTTCTGGGTTGTTGCGCCGTGTAGTATGGTAGATGTTTACGAAAGTTTCGAAGGTCATACTGCCTCCGTCATCAGGGCGATGAATGCGACATTCTTCAACGTGGTACTCTGTTAATACAGATATAAAATTTCTCTTAAAATATGCTATTAGTGGATAAACAATAACGAAAAATCAGCCTGTTATTTAAATTTCCCCTCTGTGAGCGCAAGTTAACGTCAAAACAAGCAAGCTGCCTTTTATACAACACAGATATTGCCTATTTCTGCGTCTGACTACAACAGAACTGTGCCTGGATGGTTTCGATCGTCGAATATGGCCACCACGGCAATGGGGGCGTGCAGCATCACCGTTCACCTAACTATTGCAGATGGCAGTATCAATCGATTGCCTTTCTGTAGGATCAGATTCTGCGGTTGCAGCGGGTTGCCGGGAATCCTGATGAACAAGGGAGCAAAGCCAACGTTTGTTCACCAGACCCTCCGGATATTTGGTGGTGGCTGAGAGCGATGGGAACTGCGTTGCAGGCAGAGTGCGGGCTCGCAACACTCCATCTTCATTACACGAGTAGCCACAGGAACACCAAACAGTGTCCACAGACAAACTACAAGACAACATGGTTCGTAAACATTGACGAGGTTGGGAGATATAATTTAGAACAGGACGTTCCATGTCAAAAGCCTCACATATCCATCGACAGATTAATGTTTGACAATGCTGACACATAGACAGGCTATAACAGTTATCGTCACACCGATATTACGTCTGACGTGTTATCATGCATGACGTTTCGGCAGTTTGCTCTGCTCGCATCCTCAGTTCACTGGTTCTCATAACACTGACGGATTTATTTATTTATTATTCATTCTGATACAATAAGGCCTTGACAATGACCTCTTGAAACATCCGTAACATTCTACCAGACTACACGGCGCAATAACCCAGAAGACGGAAATCTTCATACTAGTCGCCGTGAGTACCTCAAACCCTTTTTTGTTAAAACCAATCAACAGCAATGTTCTGCTGTCTTTGAATTTCATTATGTAATGTTTTATGATCAGGTACAGACAAATGGTTCAGACATACTTCCTAGCTCCAGATTGAAGCCACGTGTCAATTTTCCATAAAGAACTTTAATTTTATTCTCACATGAAACAGGCTGTAACAGACCAAAATGAAACT
The DNA here is from genome assembly GCF_000696155.1 of Zootermopsis nevadensis. The sequence continues at coordinate 422,707 of NW_019059980.1, read as the reverse complement.
TACTAGGTAGCTTTCGGTTTAGTCGTACCTTTTAGCGTGTAACCCAAAACTGCCCAAGTCCCTTAAGAGACAAAACATTCTTACTTTTTAAAAGGAGCTTACTGACTTCTTCGTCATCAGGCAGTAAGTTCCTCTGAAATATCGGTTAAAAAAATCTTTATACTCGTCGCCGTGAGAACCTGAAATCTCCCTAACCACCATAATTTTCACCCTAGAATCCTAATTTATAAAACAAAATTTCCACGATTTGCGTGTGTCTGTGCAAAGTAGGAGCTTGCTGTTCGGAGTAAATACTGCGCCCAGCGAAGGCAAGCCATGTGTGTGGGGTGTTAAGTTCCCTTCACGTCATACAACACACCCTCGCCTCGTGACTACAATACTACGGTACCAGTCAGGTTTATGAGTCATTAAAGAACTTTTCTCTCCCACACCCCCGGACTCGACACAATACTTACAAGCCGCCCCCTGGTTACGAACTCCCTCTTCAACCCTAGGCGTAACTGACCATTGTTATGCTAAAATAGTGTCGATTCTGAAGACCAAGTTAGCGATTTAGATCTTCATAGTAAGCTGTACAATCGCGAAGGGAAATGATGGCCGAAGGGAAAAGGGGGACAATACTTCACAACTGCATCCGTCCGTTACACATTCTTGTCACGTACGTAAATCGAATCTGATGTAAAATTATTCGGATAAAAGATAAGGCAAGGATCGGGCTGCAAACCCATGGCTTCTCGTAGCGACGACCCGGGTTCAACCACAGATGACTTCAAATCGGATTCGTTTTTGATGGACTGATGCATGTCTTTGTCCGATTTTTTTAAAAAAAATTCTGCTAATCATCACAAATATTACCGTTTCATGTGGTGTGTGATAACCCTGAAAAAGCATCACATTATTACATAAACATCTGGCCCGAAATAGGGGCTTTGTACACAAGCCGACACTTGGTTAGACTGGAAGTAAACGTGATTCGGTATTTTAAAGGTCAATCTGTTCTCAGGTCACTGAAAGTCGACGAACCTATGAAATGTAACGTTGCTCGTTGTTCCAAACAAGTAAACCCGAAGGGAGCAACATCTAGAAAACTTTGCGTTAAAGGTCAGACTGCTGGTTCGTGGGTCGTGCAGTCTGATAATAATTTACCGACGTTTCATATGTGCTTATTGCCTCCACCAAGCGAACCAAATAAATGTTATTTACCTTACGATTAACCTTATTAAGGAAAGTACTTTAATAAAGTGGTCGTCGTCTATTTCAAGAAATCGTTTTGGATTTTACTTGATTATATAAACACTTAAGATGTCACAAGCAGCCCGGATCTCAAAAACGCTGTTCATTTTTCTCCGGATACATTTATCTCTGGATTTATCATGCCGAATAAACATAATGGACGAGTAATAAGTTGTATGAATGACATTCACACTCCAGCGGTTGTAAATCAGAAATAATTACTCGCAGAATATTATAAAAGGGACGCCAAATAGTAACAAGTAAGAAAATGTACTCATAGCATAACAATTCTCTCCCGTTCTCACAATGACCTCTGATCTTTAATCACGTTAACTATAATAACCTTTGGTTATAAAAATAGCCTGGCTATTTTCCAACTGCTCGCCCCGGAGAGCAGAAATACACGTAAGTCTTAAAATAAAGTATAAAGCACTCATTATTGCTAGTCGATTTTAAACAAAAATTGAAAATGTCAACAAATTTTAGTAAAATTTCCTTTTATCAAGTTGAATTAATGTTTCATGCATACGGACAGACAGAAGAAGCGATTTAATAGTCACTATCTAGGTATGCCTGATCGCCTAAAAGCAGTGAATTCTGTTAAGTGTTGGCACCGTTAGTATTCTCTTGGTTTTCCTCAAATAGACCGTTAGGAAAACGAGAACCAGAGAGAATTTGATATACGTAAAATCCGTTTCCTAGCAACGGCAAAGACCCGCAGTTACCTTGACCCCCTTCTCTCTAAAACTGCGACGCGGAGATAAATATGGAAGATCTTCCCCAGGAAGCATCAAAACGTGCAAAGACTCCTGCACGTCTACTAACATCTAATTTCCCCCCCCCCCCATTCGTCCCACGAAAGAACGTGAGAAAAAGTTCTGGTGACGTATTAGTTGCAGAAAACTCATACACGGAGGACCAATACTATAAGCACGACGCCGATGATCACAAAAGCAAAATCATCAATTATTAAAAAAAAAACCGTTTTTCACAAGTTACGATATAGGGTGTTAATATTGACAAGAGAAACCGCGCACAGTCTGGTAAATAAGTTGAATCAACGATCGGCGTCTGCTCAGAGTAAGTGTGAATAGTTTGGTCAGTTGGCGACAGTCGTCGAAGGCATTACGCATAGCAGACCAACAGCAATTGAGTTATTCAGAAAGTAAAAGTAAAGTAAGCCCTCTTTTACTCAGTACACGTAGGCACTTACCTTTTTATATTGTCCGGCGACACCTGAAAGTCCTCAAGGTTAAACCCTTCACCATTAGCACAAAACATTTTTGTTAAAAAATTTCAACGTCTGTATGTACACTATTTATAGTTTCACACGAAATATTCACAAGTGTTGATAATGCACTCACGCGGGTTTCTTCAGGCTTCAGTATGTGCCATATGCACTTACGACGCTTAACCACGTCCGTTTTCCGCAAAACTTTGCATCATGAATGAACGATAACGACACATTATAACCAAACTTAAAATAGCTCCCACTTGTAAAGCTTACGAAAAACGCGAGACAGATTGGAATCTGTTTGTACCACATTTATATCCCCCCTCTTTTGGACCATACAACAGGATGTACGTAAATTTGTAATTAATATTAATGTCGACATGCGAAGAGAAACTGAGTAAAACCAAGAAAACTAGTCATGGGATGATATTTGAACTAGGATCATCCCAAATACACAGTAGTGATATTCAGTGGTGTGGGGGTTGACAAATCGTGCTTAGATTTTGCATTTTTAATCACCACCCTGTTAATTTGTTTACCTGATAAAACATAAAAATTAAAATTAAGAATAACATTTTTATCTGAAGTTAATTCATTAAAGTAACTTTTCACTAATGGACATTTTTGAGGGGAAACAGACCACTGATATTCATAAAATACTTTTTACATAAACCCATACTAATAATAAGTTACAGTTAAATTTAATATTTATTATAAGATTAAATAAAATGTGTTTCTATTTAGTGAGCTTGGCTCTTGATCAACTGTGCATTTATTTGGCACGAGTTCAGTGCCTGGGTAATTGAATCATGGCCCTTGTTCTTATTCAATTGTTTTATTACTACACCTACACTATACCCACTACAAACTACTACTCGTACAAATTATTCAATACAGCTATGCTACAGGCCAAATCCTTCAACACAAAAAAAATATGAAAAGCAATCTACATTACTAAATGCCGACAACTAATCACTAACAAGACAATAAGCGTAATAGCCACAGCATTCTACAGTCTCCAATACTACATTTTATAATTTTCATACAATAAAATTACCCAGATGCTGGACTCAGTACTAACTAAAAGCATGACTGTTCATAAGCCAACCAACTAAATATACTTTTACTTTAAAACTTAAGCAGTTATGTTCACTTTGAATATGACTTTTTATAGCTTAATAATGATGAGTATATGAAGATCTAAAGATTTATTAATTAATGTAAAGTAATTTTATTCTGCAAAATGTTAGATAGATGAACATGGCTAATACATGAATGTTCTACCCCTGAATTTATATTACTTACAGTGTTGCTGATAAACTTTAAAGCCTACTATCTACAAATAACTCATAATTGTTTCCCAGGTACACAAACCACTGTCGTCACAGAGTTCCAACCTGTTTTAAGCGAATAAGTAAGCCTTGTAGTACCACTAACACTGATTGGAAGCCATTTTAACTTACGTTGCATAGATTATAACATCCGAGATTTACTGCAAAGTAGAGTTTGTCATCTATGATATCGATCTACGTATATCGTTAAATACACCAATTGTCCTCCAGATGGCAGACTAATACTAATCGAATACCACACGTCTCTATCTATGCCAAGAGTTCCAAACAAATGTATGTCCAGTGCACAGTACAAAGGCTGGCTTACAGCTAGCTCAGTGTTGGGTGCGGGGGGGAGTGGGGATCGTACTATCCAACCGTGGGAATAAATACGAAACCATGTCTGCGTGTCTATACTGTTAACTTAGTGTCTTTAAAGCTCTAACCAAAGCGTAAACGAAGGCTGGCTCTCCTGACTGAGGGCTTCCGTGGTTCTTCTCAGCCTTTCCATGGAAACGCTGGGGTAGTGCCTTATAACGAGTAGCGACCGGTTTCTTCAGAACTTCTTCCAATACATTAAACACAGCCATCCATCGCCGGACGCTTCGTAATCCGTGGAAATGAAACAGTGTCAAGAATATGTTCCAACATTTAATTTAAAGGAAATTTAGTATATATTAAAGGTAATGTTGTCCCTCTGCTTAATTAAAAGCCACGTTATGAAGACGTGTGTGAATTGGTACCTGAATTAGATCTAGAACTGTGGTCAGTTTCACGACCTGGCAGTTTTGCCTACAGGCAAACCGCCATTGGTATCTTACGGTCAGGAGGATGAGTGAATCCCAGAGCTAACACGAAAATAAATCACTACCAAATTTTGTTAAAATATACTCATTTAAATATTTGTTCATTCGTGAAGACAAATGCATGGAAGTGAGGTCTCAGGTTCTCAAGGCGTCGAATATGAAAATGGCTATCTTCTGTGCTGTTGCGCCGTGTAGTCTGGTACGGACGTTTCAGGAGGCAGCAAGCATCTCTAAAATGTCGGTAAGCTTCTGACAAACTACAAGCCACAACAACCCGAAAGACAGCCATCTTCGGTTACATCGAAGCTTATTGACGTCCTCGTTGCTTTTAGTTTCCACCTATCAAGTGCAATAAAAGTTAAAACTGCACTGCTCTAGTACGCCACTGCGCGTTTATTCGACAGACGCTGCTCGGGCAGCCATCTCCCTCTACAGAACGACTGCAGTGGGACCAAGTACACAGGAGTGACATTCTGTGTTCCCTGTCTCAATGGACTTAACTTGGAACTTAGCTTCAACACAGAAGTGCCGTATGACACCTCTGGGGCCAAAGCCCATTCTATATTCCATAGTCTAGTCATACTTAAACTGGTAGGCCTGCCTATAAACAGGGTGTTTTAGAAGACGCTGAACATGCGAATACATGTGCGTAAGCGAGATGAAAATGACAGGGGAAAATTATATAATGAGGAGCTCCATAATATTTACTACTCACCAAATGTTATTAGAAACATGAAAACAAGGAGGATGAAATGGGCGGGGAATATGGCAAATTATAGTATATTTTCTAAGGTATGTTATCACACTATTTAAAAAATAGATACAGTTTAATTAATACAACTTTGAAGCAGAAAGATAAAACAAAAGATTTTTTATGTTTTGGTGAATTTTTATATTACATTCCATATATTATGTTGTATGAATTGGGAAGAGAATTATGAATGGCGAATGGGCAACGATTTGGAAGGAGGTTGTCATAACCTGTTTGAAGACAGTATCTTGACATTGGCTGGAAATAGTGGCGAATCTTACCAAACGTCTGTCAGAAGAGACAGGATTCCGGTCGGATATCGAATAAAATTCTTCAGTTAGCCGCTACATTAACTTAATCAGCAGAAAGCAAAATCTTATTACAAAATATAAGATACCTTATTAAAGACCAGATTTCTAGGTGCGTAAATCCTTTTATTGTTGTAAACAGCTACTTCCTGAAGTTTAAAAAAGTGATAAATCATCTTAATTTACTATCGTCAACAATATTAAGATAACGACTGTGCAAACGTTTGCAGTGGGGCGCCACTAGAGCCACGGTATACAGAATCCTCTGAATAGCTGATTTAAGGACATGAACCTTTGTTAACTTAGGCCTAATTTACGTCTATTTAGATGACATATAATGGCAATCTGTCTGATTTGTAGAACAGTTATATTTTATTTCTATATGTGAATATGAACCTGCCACGGTGGTCTAGCGGTTAGAACGCTGGCCTTGTAATCCTGGTGTCTCGGGTTCGATTCCCGGCGGTGCCCGAATTTATAACTTGTGTTGGGCAAGGCCGTGGTCTAGGCAACACGGAGTTTTCCTCCGGGGGCTTCCCCGGTTTCTCCGTGGCATCCCAACAATTACTCCATTCACACACACACAGAAGATCGCTGCAACCCTTGAAGTCTGCATAATCTTAATGTTAGTAATACCAATACGTATCTCTTATTTAAGACAAGGAAAATAAAAAAGAAATCAGAATTAATGAATATTAAATATTAAAATATCAGACAGGATCAAAGACAAATAAGTACATGGAAGATCTAAATACATTTTAATTTCAAAGTAAAATAACAGCATAAAAGTTACATTACAAAACAACTCTCCTGAGAGAGAGATTCCTCGACATAGCCCAAAATAAAACAAACAAACAAACAAATTAATTTAAACATGAAAGCGAGAATTTGTGTTAACGCAATCAGGAACTTCATCCATACATGAACATGAATATCTTGTTATTCAATTATGCCGTATCAACTGCAGTTTCCGATTCGTTGAGAACAATGTAAGCACGTAAGACACAGAAAGGATGCGGTAATGTCCTATTTAAACATACATTCACACCAATCTCGTGTACGTCTGAGGAAAACCACGAAAAAATAATTACTAAATCCTCAAAGTTGTAGCATTGTTATTTTAATTGAAGTTCGATTGGTCAACCGTCTATTCTAGAGGGCACAAATTGTTTTCAAAATAAAATTTTATTCCCTTTGGGGCACTCAGAAAATTCCACGGTGGCTTTACGTCGGTAACTAACGTGCTCCTAAAGGAGTAATAAGGTTTGCTTCAAATTAACTGTGTTTGTGTAGGGCGCCGTAAAGGTGTGACACAACACTGCGGCTTCTGGTTACGCCAGGTTCTAACGAACTACCAGTGAATGAATTACCTACATAGATGGCAGTCTACAGTGCAATCTGAGCATTATTATCTTTTGCAACAACTCATTCCAAGTTCTCCACTCTCTGCCCGTCCGCCTTAGCAGATCTATTTTTAATCTCTCTGGAAGCTAAGATCTTGCAGCTTCTGCAACTTACTGAAATTTTCAAGAAGTGTATATTGCTCCCATGTCAGTCTCCTGAGAAAAGAATACATCGCAATTACCAATTAAATATTCAGCAATGTCTGTCTTCAAAATTATTGTAAAGATTAGAAAAATCTGAAAAGTTTCAGGCTTAAAAAATTAGGAGGTTTACGCATTTAAATATATCTCCTTTAAGTTCGAAAATTGTTGTACCATTATAACGAAATAAAACATTACATAAATTCAGATAAATACTTTTTAAAAATTATGATGATAAAAACAGAAGACATTTCGTTATGTTCATCTGATAGGGGCAAGTTTAAGCGAATTTTATTATATTAGATTAGGTTGGGGCTGGTTAGGTAAATTTAGTGACAGAATTAGAACATTTGCGCATGCGCTGAAATCAACATACATATTTGAGCTCCTAATTGGCAAATTTAGTCGAATTTGTACGAATTCATGCAATAATATCTACATAATATTCTAAAGTGAATTTAAGAACAAATTCGACTATCAATTACATATTTTATAGTCGATTAATTAATTACCATATTAACAATTTAAATTTAGACATTTATCATTATTAAATTGAAGAAGACGAAGAATAGAGAGATTACATATTATGTTTCAGCCGTTGTAACGATTTTGTAAATTAGGTTAGTACACACTTTACTTGGACGAGTGGTTTCCATGGCAACGTTCCACTCAGGGAAGTATGGAAATATAACGCCGTTGTAACTGTACTACAAGCACCTTTCTGCTATTCGGTGAAGCGAACCTTTTGACTGGCAATACGCAGTGTAAGCTCAATTCTATTTAACTCGGAAAATTCACATAACATGAACACCCATGTCGTGCATTGAACCAAATACTAATCTAAAAACATATAACAAAAATTTCCTGCCAAAATATAGTAAGAGCGGAATGTGATAAAATTGTAACAGATTTTATTTTTGGTTGCAACATAAAGCAAAGTGTAGTAAATAAATTTCATACAATTTCCATGTAAAAATTTCTGGTCATTCTTACATAAAAATTAATATCGTATTTCCTGAATTTTAAGAATCACTTCTTCACATTTATAATTTCTGAAACCGGGGTTCATATTTCTTTCCTGAAAAACAGTTACTAAATCGAGGACTTTTAAAACCGAACAAATATGGTATTTGTTGCAATCATAATCAAATTTATGAAGGACAATATTAATAATACTGCCTATATAATTGATACGAATGAAAATGTTCAATCCAAATTTACGTCAAACAGCTCTCCAGAAATAGATCAGCTACTTTGCTTGAGATTCAGGACGTCTTATCGACCCTGATATTTATTTATATATATACAGAAACAATCTGTTATTCCGCTTAAGACAAAGTTAATGAAACTGAAGCTCAAACTGAAAGGAGTCTGAAATTACTTTTAATTAATTTTGTTAACTGTTCACCACGCAGAAATATGTTACAGATAGAACGGATAATCTGCATTAAGAAATAATACAAGTCTACTTCATGTGGTGTAACAATTTTCTTGAAGATGATCTATTTCTAGAATATTAGTAAAGTTTGATTTGATATCCATGCCAAGTACGATCTATAAAAGCCAACAGTTTTCATTCATGACGAAAAATTTTACCAAAATCCGTTCAGTTGTGTTTTCATATTGAAATAACTGAACGGATTTTGGTGAAATGAATGGACACAACGTTTATCATATGCGTTCACTTCGCTCACTTGGTATAAAGAAGACATTGTATCATTTACTGTAGTTTGTTATCGACAAAATTCATCGAAACTTACTATGGATAAAAAGTTAACAAGTTTCAAATGTCACGTGCTTAAACAAAATAGAGAACCACAAGACAGAAACATAATAAAGTACATTAAAATAACAAAAGGAACGATGGTGTAGATTCATTCATTTTTCGCTTGGTGGCGTTCATAAGCATGATGAGATTTGCGCCTGCTTTTTGTATCTCCCTCAGGAGGTTTCTCCACGTTCATTCGTTCTGTGTAATGACTTTCAGAAAATGAGAAATTTACTTCTCCTTTGCCTGCCTGGTTAGAATGTTGGCGACAGATTAACGCATTTCTTACTGAAGTATTCACAACGCACATAACTGCTCCATTCTAAAGTCCTTCTACCTCGAAATTCTTATCATCTGCCAACACAGAATCACGCAATAAAAATAATTTAATCGCCGTAGCAATGACTAAACCAATTCCACGCAGCAGAATTATTCGCTCAGAAATTGCATGTCTTTTGTAAAGCCACGAAGGTTACAAGATGGCTGTTTTATGGGCTGTTGCGCCTTGTAGTTTTGTTAAAAGGCTCTGTCATTAGGGTGATGACGGAAAAAGCAAGCACACCTGACATGTCTGTAAACTTCTAGAAGAATAAATAGCCCAACAACTCAGCAGAAAGAAATGTATTCATAATCGCAGTCGAAACAATCTCAAATCTTAACTCGAAGATTTATTATAGCGCCCCATTTATCTCATCGTGACACAAATGAATTCAGCCCACATCCTGAAACCGTACTACGACTTATTTTAATATTATCATCGATTTCCCAAGTGATCAGATCTATTTAGATATTCCCACTAAAATACACTCACCTTCTCTATAAGTTATACTTCATGTGTTTATTTTTAAACTATCTTGTTATCATTTCCTATTAAATTAATCTCTGTTACAGACAGAAATACGTACGACGAAATGGGACTCTGTAATTTCTTCCCGTTACTATTTCTGTTGAGCGGAAAAGCGTCTTTTGTTCCTGAAATATCGAGGACACTTCCAATTTTCATTCACGTCTTTATTTTCCGCGTCTCCTCAGCTCCTAAAGAAGTTTCATAGTCTTCCTATTGAGGAGTCCAGCTCGAAAGACGTCTTTGTTACGGCAGGAACGTACTTCTGCTTTAATAGCAAGGGGGACTTTGCGGTGTTGTGCGGTATGCTACAAGGAGGGGAGAAGATGGTCAATTTGGTGAACTCGTAGAGAAAATTAGCGAGGGAACCAGGAAAAGGATGATGGCGGGGCGGAACCGAGATGGTTTTCCTTTGGTCTGGGGACTCCCTGACGGAATGAAGACACTTCTGCTGACCTGGACAAGATTGCGGGAGGCCCTGACAGACGAAATCAATATCGATAAAAAAATCTTTGAGAATTTCCTGTCGTAATAAAACAATCAACTGCTAATGATAATGACATTTTATATTCTACTAGGTGTACGTATTATATTTCCCAGCAAAAGTGCTCTTAATTTCGACCTCATACGTGACATGGAATAGAATACTCTAATTTTTACACCGGCATGACAATGGCTGCTAAAATACTAACAATTCAACTTTCTTTTGTAACGAAGAATTTCGGTTTTCGTGTCCAATATTCGTTCTTTTTTTTTCCTTGCTTCATGCCCCTCCTTCGACATTCTATTCTCGTGCATCATTCTTCTTCTTCTTCTTCTTCTCCCTCAGGTGATTATCCGCGAAGCATTTCCTCCTGATTCCCCCAACCCTACTTCCTACACCCCATGTCTTTTCTCAAACTTCTCGCAGGAAGAGGGCTGACTATTTGAAAGGGAAAAAGTCAGGGAAGTTTCTAACTGAGATCCCCTAGGATTTACCAAGAAGGAATAAGGATTGAAAAAGAAAAACATCTCATGTATTCTAAAAATCTCCTTGAACGTCGGAAGAAGAAACGTTCTCGAAAATCGAACGTGTTGTTTTACAATGTGACAGCGCCTCTTTGATTAAAGTGAAACATTTTGTGTGATGCCATTAATTTAGTTTCGGGTGTACAATTTTAAATAAAACCGTTCCATGTTGTTATGTAATCAAGGTACATACACGCACTTGTATTCGGAATGTATCCATTCAAATTATTTAACACTTTACAAAATGTGTGTCCTACTTGAGGGGTTAATTCGGAGTTTTCTAAGTTTCTCTACGTTCATGTTTCTCAGTCTAACTTTGTTTTCTTAAAGAAATCCATTTCAGAAAGAATAATAACCCTGGCTGACGGATGCCTCGAACCAATTAATAACCTTAATAAGATTAGTTATCGTCTTGAATAGAACGCTCAAAATGTTGTTTATACTTTACGTTTCTAGGGTCTCCCCAACAGATTTGTACCTATCTTTAGATTTAACTCCGAACGCAATTCTCAGTGCAGTGGGACTATGTAGGCCTGATTAAGAGAAAGAACACGACTGCACAAAGACGGACATGAGGAGAAAAACTAGATAAGCGGAACACGTAGTACGCGTCAGGAGAGAATAAATGCATCCAAAATTTCAGCCTTTCAGTCTGAAGGAAATAAACCACTCTGGACGCAGATGAGATGATAATATTAAAAGTATCTTAGACAAAATTAGTATGAAGGTGTGTACTAGGTTCAAATGGCTGAAGATGGGGTCCAATGGTGGTCTGTTGGAAACACGGTTTCATAAAGAAACAATAAATTTCTAGATCAGATAAGCAATTATCAAACTTTAAAAATAAAGCTACGTAATGGGATTAGCTAGGATTAACATAAAGAAAATTCTGTTACTCATTACGAAATACAAGCTTCATTAAAATCTATAAAAATTTAATACATTTTGTAACTTTTCTTTCAGAAACTTTTCCTGATCATTACCAATTCTAAACAGCGCTATCTAACACCCAAGTTAAAAATATAAAAAGTACCCATAATTTTCCTTATATGCTTATTTTGACAGAGTAAAACCTTTCTGCAGATAAAAGAAACACCAGAAAATATTTAAGAAAAGTCTTTAAAAGTTGAAGAAGCGCTGTTTCCGCGAGCGGATTACTCCAATCAGATGTTTGATTCTGTTCTCTCTGCATGTGAGTCGGTAAAATCGATCCGCGCTGTTTCGAGAGAGCAGTCGAGAGTCGTTTCCCAGCTGAGTCCTCAGTCTTGTTATTATGTTTGTTCGCTTTCATGTAAGCACGACCCTTAACTAATGGATGTTCCATATAATCTACTTAAACCCTGTGGGGAATGATTTTAATTGTTGTTAAGTGACACCGCTTTATTAATTGCTCTATCACTCCCCATCCGTATCTTTCCCTTAATGGATGTCTTTCAATTCGAACTTTTACTTCATCCATCATTTATCACTGTAGCTACCACGTACCTAGATTTCTATGGTTGACTCTTACCTCAGGTACAAATTGTAACACAAATCTGAACGTATTTCATTAACCATTAGTTTATTACACGATACACAATCTCGCCCAAACCAATAGCCACTCAGAAATGAAGAAATTCTCCACGTTTTACAAAACGTTCACAAAATCTTCGAATTTATTGTCGTTTTAATAAAAACACGCCTACTTTCCCTATCTTGAGCCAGACGAATTCAATCTGCAGCATTATATTCTGTTTCACGTAAATCAGTGGTAATATTATCCTCTCATTTATATTTATACTTCCCATTTGTTCGGCGCTACAAAGCACAAGGCAGCCATATTTTTACACACCGCAGTGAGAACTTCAAATGCTACTTTTTTAGAAATGGCTCACACTGAACAAATTTTCGGATGTGGTCTCAACGCTCTGAAAATGTTGATGGTTCATGGAATCGTCTATCTGAATATAAATTAAAAAATTCGACTGGGTATGATGAGTAAAATTATGAAAAAAATCAGTTGGGTTGAAGATTGCTGTCTTATAGGCTATTGCTCCGTTTTAAGAGATGAAACGTCGGTAAATTTCTATCATCTACAGCCGTTAGAACTTGAAATATCACTCGGTCAGTTTTCTGGTTGGTGTTCGAACCGGCTACCTTCCGAGTACAGGTCTAAGATTAATACCGCTAATACCGTAACTGGCAATAGGGAAGGAAGAGGGTAGGTTTTTAGAAAAAATGTGGTCTTCTGCAAAGAAAACTCATATGATTAAAAAGTTATATTTTATAGACATATTTGGTTTAGCCTATATTTATCAGTTTAAATAACATATCTGATTAATCTGACGGTTTGTTTCGTAGCCAAAAATATATAAACGTAAAAAATGTATATTAATTATTTCTGTACAAGATTTTTATTCGCATGACGTGTAGCGGAAAGGACGGCTAAAAGGCTTTGATGGCTCTGACCTGTGACGGCCGTAGCTCGTCCAGCGACTCCCATCACAAATTTCGCTTTCCGTCAGTCCGTGAAGAGCAGAAAGCTCTGTTCCAGCGTAACCCTTTGTGAAACTTGATATATGGAGCCAATTACACGTCAGTTTAAACGCAACGTGGCAAAGAGTAATGCTTGAAACACACCACCTGTGACACGCCACGCAGCACAAAGCTCAGCTCATCTTACCTTCTTTGATCAAGCTAACAGTTTGCCTTAGGGAGTTCAGGTTAGCTTTTCAATTGTGACTCCTCGCAGGGGTCAGTGTTACTGACTGCCAGGCTCAGGGTTCAAGTGTCGCTTGTCATTTTGGGTTGAATACTTTTGTACTCATTTCCTTTAGTGGGAATGTATATTATGAGCTCTTGTGAACACGGTAATGAACTTTAGGATTCCATCAAACATGGGAAATTTCCCGGCTATCCGAATGACTATTAGCTCATCAACTACTCTGCTCAACGCAGTTAATTCGATAATAATTTATTAGTTCCAGGTTCTGTGGAATAAATATTGAAGTTTCTCGCACTTCTGATTCGTAAACGGAAGGTTTAAGATTCGACTGTAGGCCTACACGTCTGTTAAAATTTGTTTTAATTTCTCTCACTTCGTCCAGACATAGACGGAGAGGTTTCTTACGACAGTCTCCCTTCTCATGATCCCAGTTAATAACCATTCACCTTCCATTTTACACTACAGACATAATTGTGGGTATAAGAAGGCTTCCACTTTACCTAGCCATCCCACTATGAAGGTATACTACGTTATAGAAGTGAATACCTATGCATTCTATGAGCCGGGATAGCTCAGTCAGTATAGTGACTAGCTACGGGCTGGACGACCGGGGTTCGATCCCCGACGGGGGCAGAGGATTTTTCCTCCAGCCTCTGCGTCCAGACCGGCTCTGGGGCCCACCCAGCCTCCTCTACAATGGGTACCGGGGTCCTTTCCCGGGGGTAAAGCCGACCGGGGCGTGATGCTGACCACTCACCCCCATCTAGTGTCGAGGTCAAGGAAGAGAGGAGCTATACCTCCACTCCCCCCACAAGCGCCTACATGGCGTATAGTGGCACAAACTTTACTTTTACTTTTTACCCATGCATTCTAGACCACAACATCAAACCCAGGAACATTAAAAAGCTGCTGTGTCTGTTGGCAACCGAACCCAGTAACAAAAATGAGAAACAATGTCTTGTTTCAAAGATCTTATTCGTGAAGGTGATTAGTCTCCTGGGGTGAAATGCCTAAAAATTACCAGTATTTCGAATGTGATCTCTGCTTTCATCATTAGGGGACCACGATGGAAGCAGTATTCATCTCTGAAACGTCGGTTAATTTCTATCAGTCTACCACGACGCAACGTCCCGGGAGATAGTCATTTTCACATCTGGCGACGTTAGAACCTAAAATCTAGCCTAATAGTCTTGCATTTTCATCGAAGGACATAGTGAACAGCAGAACCACTCACTCAGATATCCGATGTTTCGGCAGATGTTTCAATAACATTCCTCTCTAACACAGATACCTGACGCTCTGTCGTTGGCGCACAAATTCGCTCGCTTGTTTTCGCACGAGTTTTCCATATTTCGTTATCCGCACACTGCCGTCTCGTACACCGTATCATATTTTACATAACGCTATTAGTCAAGTCCAATTTGCTTAAATCAATGCGCTCATTAAACTGGACGTGAAAAATGACTAACGAACTGATTGTGTGACATCACAAATGTACGTTTTAACTCCATTAGCACCAAAGCCACGCGGCAGGTCAGTGCAGTTGTAATGTGTTTGTGACGTATGTTACCCGGTTCGAATCCTTTCCGAGTGAATTGCTGTCTTAAAACAACTTCGCCTTTTTCTCAGTACCTCCAAGAAGATGGCTTTAAATAACTTATAGTCGTATTTTTTTAATTTTTTTTATCATATACATTAGTTCATCATCATCGACAGGATTCTTCAGCGTGTTATGTTTTGTTTTCATAAATGTGTACAATTATAGAGCAAAGATTTACATGCAGATGCGTATTTATGTTCATGTAAAACTTATAGTTTTGTATTCTGTTTCCGTGAGGAGAAATTCTGTGGTGTACAGTCATGTCTGACAAATTAGAGTTTGCCACGGGTAAATAAATTTTTCGAAACACTGGTACAGTAGCACACCTAACCTTTATATTAGATACAAGTGAGTAGTTGGACTATTATCCTCTTATCCAGACTAACAAGTGAATTATATTACCTTTTATCGGTTTATGATTACAATCTCAAGTGAAGCACAGGACAAAACGATATCCAGGCTCTGCAACGCGTGTTCCATGCTTGGGGCAATGTGTCATATACCCTATCTGCTTTAAGAGCGTTTCAGTATACCCGTACTGAATTGTGCAAGGCTTCAAGAAAATGTAACGTCAAATATATGAGTATTAATAATGAAAATACGACGAGTAATTAACGTGGGGGTAATCATTTACACATACCAGAACTCCAACTAGGATTGAAGTAAAAATGATTGGCTTCTGGGTTGTTGCGCCGTGTAGTCTATTAGAAATGTACAGAAGATTCACAGGTACTTGACTGAGGTCTTCATCGTCATCTGTTACATAACCACGCATGAAACACTGCGAACCGAGCAGTAAACAATTTTGGCCATGATAATATTAGGCGTGAATCAAATCTATTTACTATGGCACAGAAGCTGATCCGAACTGGTCTCACTTTATTTATAAAGTTTGTACACACAAACTTCCAAATACGCAAGATAGGATAATTATGATCGATATGGGCGTGGCTAATAACGTCGTCACCACCTCGGAAATTAAAATTCCCTCAGGATGATATTACAAAAAATAAGGAGTCAGAAATAGGGAGTATCAAGAAATTACTTATGGAATAACATCTGTAAATTTTCCGTCCAACTAACGTCTATTTATTAAGTCTGTACCGAAAGGCATCAGATGTCAGCTGATGAGATTGATTAAGGCTAGATTGTATTACGATACTGAAACAAATATGCAGACCATCATAAGAGATAAGTTTGTCATATTAACTATCCATTAAAACAAACAGTGTTTTAGCCTTTCTGTGTACAGAGGATAAAAAAAGCATTCTGAATTTTCAATCTTCATCTGTAACAAATTTCTTCCCCTTTGGCGTTACCCAGAAAAAGAATCAATATTTTTCAAGTATTATTTAGTTACCGAAGGCACGATTAGAATTATCGCACTTGAAGTTTGTTTAACATTCATTATGATAGCAAACTTTTAGTAAAATTTTGTGGTCAGTCAGTATTTGCCAATCGTATGATAAGGTGTAAATTCACTGTTAAGGTGCGTGACCAGCCAAATGCAGACTCCAGACGCTTTATCCCCACAATTCCAATTAGACAAAGACGTAACCTGCAGAGTCGGTGAGTCGGCCGTAAGACGTACGCGGAAGTGTAAATCGATCACCCAGCCTGTAACAAGTCTCTCTGAACACCGCGTTATCCTTGTCACAACGATTTAACAAACGATACTACACAGCACAATTCTATAAGTTCCTGACAACGATTTGGTGATCCGACATGATGTCTAGAAAGTTTCCGAGGTCCGAACTTTGCGGTTACTGGTTGGCACTCCTGCTTCATTCTCGGGAGGTAACAGGTTTAACTCTCTTCCCAGACAG
>NW_019059980.1:392760-405625 GCF_000696155.1 Zootermopsis nevadensis | reverse complement strand
TATCGTGTTTTTCCTTAGTTCCTTCAAGTATATGTTGTGACAGTATCTTAAAGTAAGCCAGGATAACATTATTTTGAAAAAAGGACTCAGACGTACCGGTCTTTAATAGAACGGTGCTCTTGAAATTTGGCGTATTTGTGTCTGTAAGATTGTTGCCAACCTGGTTCGCGCATTTGGCAAAACCCAGACCATATGCGCCAGTGTGCACGATTGTTTTGACGACAGATTATTCTGTACAGGATGGCGAGAAGCACTTTTCGCCCTGCCACGGCGACTGTTTGGAACGGTGGAGCTGCCTACGGCCGAAGACGATCTGATTGGTTCCGACGGTCAGGTAAGTGATAAATGTCTGAACCGATTTAAACGAGTAACGAATGGATTCAACATTATTAATGCATTCACGTCTAACAACAAGAAATTGTAGAACTTGTTACCCCACAGTGCATAGAAAGTTAATAATATTATCTGAAATTGATAATTACGAACAATAAATAGGCTAGAAATATATTAATTATGTAATAAGAGAAAAATACATTAAGGAGATACTTCTTACTAATCAGCAGTGAATTCCAAGCGAACACAATGGGTTTATTTCGGAAGGGGACAGAAGAAATGCACACAACATTTTAGTAAAGAGGCCAAATTGAAGACTGAAAATTAAATGGGAGAAAACATTAAGTTGGTAATAATTCTGAGGGTAGAAACTGACGGAACTGTCTTTGGATCGTGTCCTACGATAGACTTTGTTGCTGGCAATTTGATACTTCGAGCATAAATAAACACCGAGGATTTTCTCTTATAGAAAGACCTGTTATGGTAAGAAATAAATTACACACTGACCTGCCTAAGTGTACGAAGGCCATCTAAATAATATCAAGAAAGCGGTTCTTACCTCAGCGAAAACACTGCTGTTTAAGGAAATAATCGTTGTTTATTTGAAAATCAAAAAAAGCTATGAATACGTACGCACCATGTAAAAAATACAAAGTTACCAACTGTTAAATCAGGTGAAGGGATAATCTTGCGTTCAGAGTGGTTCTTATTCTGGCCTGATCAACACATACAATAATGAAGAACAGAGCAATCATAAAATCTGCTACACACTTCGGCAATAAACCCGCCCGCGATCTATCTAAAATCGCTGTTTACATCTGTAGGTCGAGAAGTCGTACGACCGAGATAAGATAATTCTGGAACGGCGTTGCCAGGAGACCGCAGAGCACAATCAACATCTCCCCCCCCCCCCTACGTGTGTTCCTCTCTTTCTTCCATCCTCATTAAAAACTAAAATGTAATTACAGAGGACCTCCCATGGAGTTATTCCTTTCAGCTCAACCCCTTTTCACCTCCCACCCAGATCTCACCCCCACTAAGCAATTCAGTATACTTCTCCGTCACTAAAGCTACTTCCCTCTTATGTATCTAGCTCCCTCTTTATCCTATTCCCCCGTTATATTTATATTCATCACATCCCGCAATTCGAAACGCAAAAGGACGCTTAAAACGTGTTATATGTCGGAATATTGCAAGCAGCGGGGGGCGGGTACAGTTTGATAACAAGACACGCGATTGTGAGGGGCCCAGTCACTAAATCAGGTCACTTTGTCCTCTTGGTTCGATACCATATTCATAAAAGCTATTCGGAGGACCACCGGATGAACACAACCCAAACCTCAGACACTATTTTGCTAAGATTCACTTTAATATTATCATTTTCCTTGACAAAACTTGAAATTTCTTCAAAATCTAACTAACCTAACCTAACCAACCAACCAGATGGAAAAAAGTCATTATTTAGACGCTAACAGTCGCTCAGCACGCCATGAAATATCTAACCTTTCAAGGAACCCAAAAAAGTCATTACCACATCAGCCCCTGGTCATTGTTCTGAGCAAGATAAATCCAGTTTCTGCCCCCCCCCCTCCCATATCTATAAGATTACTTTTGTTACTATCTTCCAGATACTCATAGTCTTAGAAATAGTCTCTTCGTTTTAGGTTTTCCAACCAAAGTGTTGCAAGAATTTTCCATCTTATCCTCTCAGATCATCCTGATAATATTTGGTGAAGTGTTTAAATTAAGAAGTTCCCTATTGTGTAATTTTCTCCAGTCTGTCAATTCGTCCCTCTTACGTCCAAATATTCTCCTCACAATCCTGTTTCTCAAATACACTCAAGCTCTGATATTCCCTCAACGTGACACTCCAAGTTTTAATCCCATAAAAAAATTAAAAATCTGCACTGCACGCAGCTAGAATTGTTTTTGCCCTGAGTGTTTGTTATTACGATCATAATTTCTGTACAGATAGCAGAAGACTGGGAGGTTTTAATAATCAACACGTGGCGGGCTTCAATTGGGTTCAATTCATTCTACCGAGTTTCACAGAATTCCTTTTATTAACCACTCCAATAATAATATTCTATTTCAGTTACAGCGACAACAGACGGACTTACAAACAAGCACAAAAGTTTACAGCCCATAACTCCGTTGTTTCGAATGTTCTAGATTAAATTCTCGCACAGAAGTTGGTTATCCTTAAGAAAAGACATGAAGTTGCGAAAGACCATACGTGCAGATGCTAGGATATTATAATTCCTTTTAAATTTATAATTTACAGCCATGCTTATACATGACTCTAAATAATTTATGTACTGTAAAAATGTAAAATAAATTACAATCGAACCCCGATAGAACGCCACGCGGTTTCCCCAACGTAAATTGGCGTTACATCGGGGGTGGTTGTTAATTCAGACTGATTACTTATTGTCTCACAAATATCATCAAGACAGCGCCAAATTATAGGCTTTCTCCTTGAAAGGGAAAATTTTTTGGCAATATTTTGATGATTTTTATCGGGATATTATTTTTGTAGGCGTACATCTTTTTTCCAAAACTGACCACTCTTTTCCTCAGTGTCACACAAACGCAACTGCCATTACACTAGCGTGTCTTTGTTTAATAGTCAACAGAAATTGAATTCAAGGTCATCGTAACTGCGTCGTTGTTCCTGGTGTTCCATTAAATATTCAACACATCGGAAACTTTTTTCAACAAAAATAACAGACTTTGATAAAATCTATATCGCGTGATAAGCGGCCAACTTCTGAACGATCGGAAATTTTTTAATAAAATAAACAACTTTTAGTCTACTTAAAAGTAACTTATTTTATATTGGATAAAAACAAATGACAATTAAAGTCTCCCTACATGTTAGCGTTCACGTCCAGAACCAAAATTTCACCGAAATCCATCCAGGGGTCAAAGAATGTACACGGGACTCACTATAACTGAAAACAAGAACGCAGTAACAAAACCTGACCAAAATGAAGGCGAAACAGGCAATCTGACTGACGTCACCTTACTTTTACTTATACTGGTATTTTATAAATCCCGCAAGCATTTGTAAATTTAGCCTAAGACGTGGACGAAGAGACATGACCTCCCCATTTTGCGTACATTTTGTATACTTCGTGAGAAGAAAGCATAACAAAAGGGACCGGTAAGTACCAGTAGGGGAAACTGGGGACTCAGCATGTGCTTGAAATATGGCGCGTGTATGTTATAATAAATGAGTAGCATAAAGGGAAGAGGAGCGAGAGAGCTCTGTCATCTCTCTCTCTCTCTCTCCCTGAATAACAACACGGCGAAGGGCCTTCGGGGGTTAGTTACGTCTAGATTCCAACAGCAAACATTCCATGCCCAGTCAACTTGAAGCGGGTACGTATGAGATAACTCGAGGTCTGACAAAACCTATTTCGATTAACTTTGATAATAGAGAATTTTATGAAAAATTGACAAGTTATTTCAATTTTCATTCAGATCAGACACTTTTGACGACTACCTAATAAAACAGCACAAGAATCTCTTGATGTAATTTTATCACAATAGATCAATTATACAAAAACAGCTGTTTCAAGAATAACAAATTAAACAAAAAAGAAAAAAGTGAGTTCTTTGACTTTAGTCCACGTTAACTTCTTGTGTTTTCATTCCATTAATTTATTGCTCTAATACAATACAAATTTGAAACGTGTAATAAACAAATGTATTTAATTTTATTCTAGTACGTGATTTAACAGCGAAAATTGAAGCCTTCTTGTTGATTATTTAGTACATACTTTTGACTTCTTGATAATCTTAATTAATATCAACACCAGACATGAAGAGCTACTTCCGTGGATCATCCCAAAATTAACTCATTTTACGCCAGTTTAGTGTTGCAACTACTTAGAACACACTTGTTAAGTGTACACTGTACACGTGTATAATCATGTTTTACTAACGTGTCCACTTATGTGCATAAGGAGTTATAGAAGTTAACAGTAAGCTCATATTCTGCTACTTAAGAGCTTAATCCTTGTTTAAACTAAACTGACTACATTGAGCAAAGTCTGCCTGGAGTAGCTGACAGCTTGACAAACAATTCTAATGGAAGATAGATATCAAGAGATCAATCAACCTGATCCACATCCTCACATCATATTTCTTAAGATCCATTTTAATATTATCTCTCATCCATGCTTAGGTTTGCTAAGTGCCATCTTTCCTTCACTTTTCCGTCTCAAATTTTTATAGACTTCAGGTCTTTTTCATGCGTGCTACATGCCCCGGTCCCCTTAATAATTCGAAAGCTTTTACATTCTTAATTGATATGTCTGATATCGGATCTTTCAAGACGAACAGGTAATCGTTAACATGGATACCTATTTTTAATGTTCTTTACATACTCATCTACGTGAATTTAATTTATTTTCAAAATTTGTGTATAAAGACTACAATAACTGAAATTTGGTAAAGCCTTATCTTCTGTTCATTCAATGCCCAAAATAAAATATTTCCATGATGATACTAGAGAATTTTAGAATCACACTATAAATCCAAATCTGGCGATGTTTTAGGTTACAGCAAAATGTTTTACGAGAATATATTGAACTGGCAAAAGGAATTCTTCCCACACCTTGTTAAAGAATCAGAGAGAAAGCCGTGAGGCGTAAACTTCATTAAATCCAGTAAGTTACTGAAAGCAACAGTTCTCAGTTCCGTTGAGGAGAAACAGCACAGATGGATGGTATAAACAGACACTCAACAACTCCAGTCCACGCAGGGAACAATTTCGAACATTCGCGGTGATAAGAGCTCAACAACATGGCTTATGATCACTTTTCTGACAATCTTGTATTTTATAAATTATCCAATAAAATAAACATTAACACTTTTAAACTTGAGTTCGCCTAAATAACATTTAAGAATTCAGTCTGTACCTCAAAGAAAACACAATTCTTCTCTGTTGTAAAGATCACCTGGTTAAAGCTGTCTAAGGAAAAAATTATCAGTTTTACACTGAGAACCATAGTAAGCTCATAAATATAAAACGCAACGTTATTACCGATATTCATTGAAGGGTTAAATAAGTAATGTGTGAATTTGTGAACTGGATTAAGCTGGATTAAGACAGGGTTCAATGGGTGACTCATGTGAAGACGACAATAGAACTTCGGGTTCCATAAAAGGCAGTGAATTTCTTGATTAACCAAGCGACGGCTGTTGAAGAAGGACTTTTCTCTACAGAAATAGTTATTTTATTATTATGAACCAAATAATTTTGTTACGTTTAATTTTGTTGTTTTTTAAATTATATTACAATTTGACGTCTCCTCTTTTCCTTTGAGTGTAGAAACAATAAAGATGTTTTCAGTAATGATAATTTGGGTTTTAACGCATTTTAAATTTGTACGTGATTACCAACATTTCGAAAAAAAACACTATCCACATCTTTAAATCTGACATAGTTGTGTATGTCTATTATAAAATACCAAGTTAAATGATACCCGACTTGTTATGTAACAATGCCCCTAACCTCTGTGTGCCCCATAAAGAGGGGAGGTTTAAAGGTCGGTAAAAGAAAGAAGCAGGATAAGACATGTCTCAACAATGCAAAAAGCTCTTCCTATTGTTTCCGTGCGGTATAATGCCATTATTCTATACAGGGGAGAATGAACGCTGTACCCTTCCCGTTACATAAATAGGATGCCTGTAGGAGCGTTGTGGCAGCCCTGGCAATTAAATAGTAACACGTCCTCGGAGCATGAAGAACTCACCCTTCACGGAAGTGACGTCATAGTTATATCTCTCCCATTGTTATACAAAGTGCTTTTTCTGTCAGACGCGAGAATGATATGGCACAATTCAGGCTTAACTGGAGGACCACATCGGTAAATAATTGTAGACTCAGCATCCTGAAATTAAATTTATTAGAAATGGCTTCTAGTACGAAAGATACAGTCATCTCAAAATATAAAAATAAATTCTTTCGTGTTCATGTAATAAAATATATTCAATGTTCTGCTACTCCAAATTATACATCAATATGACTAGTCAACAATCCAGCAAAATCTTTAAGGAATTTTTACCTTGAAAAGGAAAATAGTTATTTGACCACACCTATACACTTTTGTAATTCTAATTTGGATGATACACAACATATATTTAATACGTACCGACGTTTTGGGAGTTGTTTTTACAAAGAAAGTCGTGTTAAGACGAGAGCAGAGCTCCCGAAACGTCGTGTACCTCAGACAATCGATAGAAACAATATTCATATCAAAAATTATTTTGCTAATCAGACGTTGAAGAGGGCGAACCGCGGGTGAGTCTCGGCGAATTTACAGCAAAGGGAGCAGAACAATTTTGTTAGCCGTGGCTGAGCCGTGCCTTGGCAGCAGGATGAAGAAACATGAGCTACCTGCATCACTTCTGAACTGGATCAATACCTGGAACGACTCTGCGGGGCAAGCCCTCCGACAGAGGCAGACAGAAGCTGCTCTCTCTCTCTCTCTCTCTCTCTCACGACAACACGTAACAATTACAGCAAACAGACCTAACCATCACTCCAACCATACATCCCCACAAAACCTACACTTTGTAATGCGCAGTGTAGGGCACTCCTGATTCACAAAACAGGGGGTCCCGGGTTCGAATCGTGATTTTTCTCAGCCATTCCAGGCACACATCGACGTAATATCTTCAGCCATCTATTTTCTATATACGACGACGCAGAGTCTAAGATTTAGGGAGAAAAGGATCGTGGTCTATTTTAAAGAATTAACATTTAATTGGAAATGTGTCAGTAGGACAATAGGCAACGTAGTTGGGTCTTGTGAGTTACCACTACTTTAACGTGTCAAATAAAGTTATCCCCGGTACTTAACTAAGCACCACGCCATGCAGACATGTCGGGGCGGAGTATTTTTAATCTCGGCTAAGTAGAGGTGAGTGGCTAGCTTCATGCCCCGACCGCTTTATCCCCAGTTGGGACGTTTCAGTAGAGAAAGAAATCTTTCCCTGTCGGGAATCGAGGCCAGGTCCCCCAGCTCGTAACCAGTCATGTGTTTCAAAATCCATGATTCATCATGGATCAAAAATTCGATTTTGTTTTCAGTGACAACATGTTCTTAAATTAACCAGTAAAAACACAGCACATACGTAGATTTGTAAAGGAAAGGCGAAGGTCTCAAGGGCGAAGTCCTGTCCCACGTGGACTGACCTGGGCGCTGACCCGGGCCTGCGCTGTCAGAAGCCGGCGACTAACCGCTTTACATTTAAGTGAGTGTGATTCGATGCTACTGAGATTACACCTGTTTTAACAGTAGCACAAGCTTGCTAATTGTAACAAACAACATTTTCGTAGTTTACAGTCCAATTCCTTAGGCCGTGCCGTAGCTAAAGCGGCTACGCGCTGACGCAGAGGACCGGGTTTGACCCCGGGTGACTTCAAGTAAATTCACGGTGGACCACTGCCCCATGAGGAATATAGTAGCCCTAACCAAGCAATACATCATAGCCCTAGTTCTTAGTCAGAACCTTCTGTGACGTAGTGCTTGGCAGGTCTTAGGGTGAACGCAGTTCTTTAAGTTCAATTCTAGCCACGTTCGTTCAAGCGTTTCCTGACAACTTATAATTGAGCCTGAAGATGGAGGCAGTATGTTTCGCCGAAACACTGATATGTACCTGCAAATACACACGGCATTACTGTGGCAACCACAGTTTGAGAAAATGGCTCACTCATTTTAAACAAAGACAGGACAAGCAGAAAGAGTTGATAAAATACGTAGAAATATTAAGTGGTGTCACTGTGGAGGCTAAGAGGCTACTGACAGATCAAGTCGCTTTCTAGGACTGTCGGAACTTAACGCCGCATTCATTTATCGGCGTCTTTAGAGCGAGTCAATCTACAATAAATAACAGGCTGCAAGTTCTAAGAAGCTTAGCATTCAAGTCTCGAAGTCGTGCTGCTGGTGTATTGTTGGTGGAAAAACAGCGGACAAGCTAGGCGTACTGCCGAAAGCCTCTCGCAGAACACGCCAGTCCAATGAGAGAGAGAGAGAGAGAAGGCGGACGTACAGAATGGTCACATCGTACCCGTCTCGTTACGTCGAACACAGACGGGAATGGATAAAATCGAATTATTTTGTTTCATTCTATCGAGTCCTGCAACAGCAGTGACGCTACAAATGCGAAATTCATTTTAATTATTCCGAACTACATTTTAAGATATTGCACATTATAACCAGGTCTCAGGAAAAAATGTAACAATAAGTTTCTAAGTTTCTAATTCCTTGACGTGATCACTGTAATAATATATGCATTTGATAAATAGAAAAAAACTATGATGATTCTTAAATTTTCACCTGCCTCGTGTTACGTCCGCCCCCATAAGCTCGGAATTTGCCAGCTGTAAATATAGAAAATAAAAGAACATAAGCAAACACTGAAAGTTTCAATGCTAAGATTCGAACGAGGTAAAAATCCAACTCAAGTGTTTTCAAAGACCTAACCTTCTCGGACTTTATAAATGATAATCCCCGAAAGGGCTGGTTTGTAGAGCGTCATAAAACTAGCAAGCAGCGCTGAGTTCAACTAAAATCTTCACGTCGTAAAAACGCGTTAATTAAAGGGGAACATTCTACACCCTCAGCTTCACTGCAACAAACAGATTTTACGCAGAAACATATCAACTTTCGGTTCTAAGAATTTGCATGAATAAAATTATTAAAAAGTAACAGATATTTCAAAATCTGGCGAGCTTTCAGGTTCTGAGGGTGGCGTGTATGAAAATGACTTGTCTTCTGGAATATTGCGCCGTATAGTCTGGTGCAAATATACTGACGTTTCAGAGGAATTTACTGCCTCCATCATCAGGGCGATGAATTTATTCCTTCTTTAATATTATATTGAACATTAAAGAATAGTTCGTAACCCTGACGATAGAGACAGCAAGTACGTCTGGAATGTTGGTAAACTTTTGCCGGAATATACGTAGCAGCAAAGCAGAAGATTACTCAGCGCCGTCAGAACCTTAAGGATTAAGTGACTGACAAAACAGAAGTTTATATGTCGTAGTGCTGAAGGCTTTTTATTCCTATTCCCATGTGATATTAAATTATGCAAATGGAGAAACTGTGTAGGAGATCTGACAGGAACGCGAAATGACAGAGGAAAATTAATCTCAGACGGAGTAAAAAATACTGGAATCAGAAACAGAACACCAGTAGGTGAGGCAAACCGACGCATGAGGTACGTCATAACAGTGACAACGCAGTGAGGAGTTTCGGATTATCAGGCGATGAACGAACAGAAATCTGACTACGAGTGTCTTCCGGGATGCTGCGTCGTGCAGTGTCGCAAAAACCGAAGATCAGATTAAGGAGGATGAGATAGGTAGGACATGTAGCGGTCATGGGGAAGATATTTATTTATGGTTCATCTAACGATACTGTCGTTAACTCCAATTATATACCACGAATGTTATGATAAATAATGAACAATATATTTAAAAGGACAAGGAAGGAATTAGTCCTGGACTAATTCAAGACACTAACCCAGAATTTGATTGGAGGGACTGACGAAAACCATTGAAATTTGCTGCTGAGTGTTAGTACTCGTGCTTTATATTCGGGAGGTCCTGTGTTCAAATCTCGGCCCAAAGACTGGTTGCCCTGACTGAGATTTCTTATGGGGGAGATGATAAATGCGTACAAAATATAGTTGAGAAGACTAAAGGAAAGAGACCGCTAGGAAGACCTAAGAGTAGATGCGAGAATAATATTAAATGCATTTGATGGTAATGAGGTTATAAGGTTAGATTAAATTAATCTGGTCCAGAATAGAGTTCTTGCTTTCACGGAAATAAGCCTTCGGGTTCCATTAAGAACATGACGTACTTTGAGTAAGTATATACGTAGTTATTATTTATGTGTGTGGCACTAAGGTCATGTATTATCCACACTAC
The DNA here is from genome assembly GCF_000696155.1 of Zootermopsis nevadensis. Next base: position 395,337 of record NW_019059980.1, on the reverse strand, counting down.
ATTAGTTTCTCTCTGAGCTTAGCGCAATTTCATAACCATTCTAATCAAAAACTTAGATTCAAAGATGTGACACATCTAATAAACGAAAAAGCAATGTCAAGCCTTCCACTTCTCTGGTTAAAAAAACTTTTCATTTCAATTTTCATTTTTTGTACTCGCTCCCTCCCCTCCCCCTTTCCATTCATTTGGGATCACCCTTGTAACTTCCTTGCTTTTCCTTTCATGTTCCCTCGGGACGCTACTGGAGCTGAGTTAAAAGTCAAGAGATGGACTAGCGTCCTCTTCAATAGCGCTGCTGCCCGATTCAAGTGCACTCCAGAGAGGGGTCGGGAGGGGACTCACAGTTGTCAATCAATATCCCACATGTCTGCTATCATCCGAGTGCGTCATTAAAGACAGGAAGCTCTTTATATAACGCTCAATTGTTTTCCGATCTTAGAACCGTGAACAGCAATTACACAGGTCAAGATGTGAACTACAGAAGGAAGATTCTTTTTCTCAAAGATCTTTTACATTTTGGTCTAGCGGTCAGAACACTAGCCTTGTAATCCTGGGGTCCCGAGTTCAATTCCCGGTGGTGCTCAGATTTATAACTTGTGTTGGGCAAGGCCGTGGTCTAGGCAACACGGAGTTTTCCTCCGGGGGCTTCCCCGGTTTCTCCGTGGCATCCCAACAATTACTCCATTCACACACAGAAGAAGGCAATGGCAAACCACTTCTGGATCATCGGTCAAGAACGTATATGAACAGGTCCCAATCCGAGAAAAGGATGGAAGGATCCTGCTCATATGGACCTGTCCTCAGACAGAACACTAAATAATAATAAATAATAAAAAGAGAATTACGCTGTCATCTCATAACTCGAGAACCACAGATTGATGTTGACCAAATCTTTACCGAAGATCCCTTCCTCGTTCCCTACTGTTTCACGCTGTTTACAAGTTAATTAAAACTGTCCCGCTACGCGCCATTGAGGCGCTTGGGGGAAGACGCAGTGCAGCTCCAACTCGTTCTTGTTCTAGGCACTAAATGTGGATGAGTGGTCAGCGTCACTCCCTGGCTACGATTTAACTCCGCGAAAGGAATACCCGGTACGCAACTGATATGCGTGCTGAATGGACCCCAGAGTTGGTCAGGGCGCAGAGGTCAGAAGAAGCATTATTTTATCTCTTCCGCGATTCTAACCACGGTCATCATTATACTGACCGAGCTGCCTCGGCTCCTACGCGAATTTATAACTTGTGTTGGACAAGGCCGTGGTCTAGGGAACGCGGAGTTTTCCTCCGTGGCATCCCAATAATTACTCCATTCACACACAGAAGAAGGCAGTGGCAAACCACTTCTGGATCATCTGCCAAGAACGTATATGAACAGGTCCCAGTCCGAGAAAAGGATGGAAGGATCCTGTTCATATGGACCTGTCGTCAGACAGAACACTAATAATAATAAATTTTCTGACACAAATTCAAGATTTGTTCACAGTTCGTTGTTCATTTCACGTAAATTATTGCAATGACAAAAGATGCTTATTGCACTAGCCGTGGTGATCCCCAAATATAAAATATTCGCTTGGAATACCCGTACGAGAAGAACTGGGCACATGTTGCATGTAGGAAGATAAATAAAAGCGAAACGATGTTAAACAAGTGGACAAAGATAAAATATCGTAATTGTCACCAGAGACATGGATTAGTTAATTAAGTGTAATGCATTTTAAGACGCAGTGCAACGACAGTACACTTCGGGAGTCTGGTCAGTGACCCAGTAAGGCTGGGGAAAGGCGGTGTCCACCGGTAGTCTGAAGATCGCATCATTTTCCACGTTCGGTTGGCAGCATCGGCTCTTGTACTGCAACAAGGCGGAAGGCGAAACTCTGGCTCGGTTCGTTACGTCAATTCCGGTTTTCAAACTCACTCACGGCGAATGAATACACAAGGTTGGGGGAAGATGGGGGAGTCGGACTTTTCTTCCTTCGGTACGTTTCAAGTTACGAGGGTCGAGATTGAATGAGGGAAGTAGGGCAAGGGCAAAGGGTTTGTTCGGAAGAAAAATGATCAACAACAGGAAATACTTAATAAATTACTTGACGCGATGACAAATTTAAATTTTAGTTTCCTGAACAGACTTGTACAATTCGGAATTTATATAAAACTGTCTACGAAGTTGCAACTTTACGTGGCCTTAGAGCAACTCCAACTCAGATTTCTGCCAGAACTATCAGACAACTTTGTTAAATGTATTGATATTTTAATATTTTCCGTCAAATCACAATTTTAATAAGATAATAAAATATTTAAAATATCATTTCACGTTCCGCATCGAATGATCGATTTACAAATTGGAACGTCTCTTACGACATGTTTCGGTTATATTTAACCGTCCTCAGGTATAAATTAGATTGGTAAATTTAAAACTCGAATTACAATCATTTACAATGTTATGCAGTTTATTGAAATGTTCTTATCAGATTACTCTTATATATTAGAACGAAGATATTGTTTTTTATATATATAGGTTCATCTGATGTTCAATATTAGTCTGTAAAGCAATGATTTAAATAAAACATTAATAAATATG
>NW_019059980.1:312510-392635 GCF_000696155.1 Zootermopsis nevadensis | reverse complement strand
TAATTCGAGTTTTAAATTTTACCAATCTAATTTATACCTGAGGACGGTTAAATATAACCGAAACATGTCGTAAGAGACGTTCCAATTTGTAAATCGATCATTCGATGCGGAACGTGAAATGATATTTTAAATATTTTATTATCTTATTAAAATTGTGATTTGACGGAAAATATTAACCTAATTCACAATATGACGCAAATATACTACCTTATAAATGTATTGAGCTGCTGTTTCTAGCCGGTACAAACGAAGGACATTCACCCCACTTTATTTCCAATTTGTATGTTGCAACACAACGTGAAGAGAGGAAATAGAAAACACAGCAAGGTAAAGTCGTCTCTGTGCTTAATTAAGTATCGCCCCGTGGATATACACGTGGGAAAGCGGATGTATACTCCCGTGCATCCTTAACCTCGGAGCTAGATAAATGTGAGTGGTCAACTTCACGCCCCGGCGTCTTTACCCTAAGTGCATAATATATATATTTCTTTCAACTATCAGTATCAAAGCCGATGATGGAGGCAGTATGTTCCTCCAAAACTTTATCATCTACCTAAGAGTCCACGCTGTGTTACGAAATGGCAGGCCAGCATTTGGGTGGGAGATTATTTTAAATTTAATCGCATACAAACAGACTTTATTAATGCGAATATGATATTAGAACATCCGTAAATTAAGTTTATCTTATTTTATTTCCATTTTTGCCATCTTGTTGCTTTCTTCTCAGGGTGAAATTTCATGTCAGAAAGCTGGATTTTTGTTTATCAAGAATATGTTTTATGTAGCTTATAAACCACATAAACCGTGCCAAATTTAATCAAGAAGCGTGGAATTTTAAAAAAATGAGACAATTAATTAGATGTTTCGCTCCTCACTTATCTGCTATTAAACTGTAAACTTGCTAATGCTTCGTTCTGTAAATATCGCATGACCTAACAATAAACATATCCTGTAGTTCTTATACCACCACACAACGTAGTCAGTAGAACAATGGCGTTGTTTTCAAACTGTGTTATTAAACCAAGGCTAATTTACCTTAATTATAGAGAAGTCTAAGAGGTTATATAATTTTCTCCGTGCCTTCAACAGAGTACTGAAACCTTTCAGTGGGCGGAAGAGAGATGATGATTAAAGACGTGATTCTTTCTATAGCAGAACTGACGTTAATGAGGATTACGTTTCATATCAATCTCGTAAACGTCGTTACTATGGTAATGTTCATCAATAATAAATAAAATACGAATAATAAGGGCGTAAGTCAAGCGTAATATGTACTAATTTAAGTCCTTCTTACTGATGAGGAAACCAGCAAAATAAAAATGTCAGTAATTTCTCCTAAATTTAAATTAAGCTGAAATTTTCAACATAAATTAAATGTACACTCGAGAGCATTTTTACGGGTTTTAGTAAAACTTTTTAAGTCCTTTTAAGTTCTTCCCCACCCCATATTTTGAGCTATTTATAAGAGAGAGTCAAAATATTTCAAACATAAAATTAAAATCTATAGGCAATAACACAGCGAACGTGGAAAACACGTTACGCTAACTTTACATTTTCTGACCTTTACATATACTTTGTAACTAAACTCTGCAAACAATTCCATTATTTATGGTCGTGCATTGTCAATTAGCAAAGCCTAAATCCTGAAACACGCTCTTCATAGGGAACGAAACTTACTGATTTATAACTTCGCCGTGCTGATGCGGCAACTTCTCCGACACCCGTGTTTGACCAATTACGCTGTAGGGGACGTCACAGGCGCTACTTGGAACAGACGTAAAGGACTGAGAGATCAGACGTCTAACCACAAATTTAACAATCAAGAAGTTTATTTTGAAAAAGTTCTTCACGGAAATGTCATAGATAAAATATATAGTAAGATTTAATGTTCTCACGACGGCGAGCATACAGATACTGCCTGAGTTGTAGCGTCATGTAGTCAGATAGAAGTTTACCAACGTTTCAGAGGTCTTTGCTGCATCCATCATCAGGGCGATGGAAGCAGTATTGAACTCTGAAACGCCGGTAAACCACTACCATACTACACGGCGATACAGCCCAGAAGACAACCACGTCTCCCTCTTAGTGTAGTACCAGTTCATTGTTAAGTCCTTTAGAGAAAACAAGAAGTTGGATTTGGGCTTCACGTACAATAACGATGTTATAAGACCTAAAAGAACAAAGATTGAATCTTATCACCAAATTTCAGTGAATACGTTAATTACAAATGCAATCAAAACCCGTTCGAATAATTCTCGAGGTGAAACGAGCGGACAGACACGAATCCCTTACACGTAATTTGTGTAAGTAACACAGAACACATGCACAGACCATGCCACTACCAGCACTGTTCCCAAACTCATGTTCTGCTGTAAGCGAGTACACTGTCTGCAATTAAGGTTACAGACAACGGAGTACCAATGACGGAACAAATTAATTTGTCCAGCCTCCTCCTTGTACACGTACGTTCATTCAATACGCTTGTCTCCCCTTGTCCTCACTCCCTTCCTACATCGTTCCTTCTTAGAACTTTTCTTCCCTGCTGATCGCTTAGTCATTAACACAAGAGGGACACAGAAGATTCTTAACAACGGGGTCCTGGCTTCGGCATTAACTCCACTAACCGAATGGACTCATTTCTCAGGATTTCTACGTTTTTGTAAGAGACGCTACCGGGATTAAAGGGTGATGGGTTGGGTCGGTAGCACAAATCGTATCAGAAGGAGTAAATATGACGGTGGATTGTTATTAAGCAAAGCAGAACACTGAAATAAAAGCTGGATGAAGTTAGTAATGGCTCAGTGTTACCTTTTCAGATTTACTGATTCATATCTTATCAAGGACGCCACAACCTTTTTAAAATGTCTATCAAAATAAAATCCGCTAAGTAACTTGCTTTGTGCTTAAACCATAAGCGTATTTTCCCGAGCAAAAAATCGCGGTTTACGAATTTTAAATTCGGAATTAACACTGATTGATCTAAATCTTATCTACATAATACGCAGACTCAATTGGTGATCATTTGCTGTTTTTAAAGAATTTTGGATCTTATGTGATAATATTTATGATGTGTTCTTAAAACCGGTGCTATCGCATGGTAATGCTTCGCTGTCTCTGTATTCTGGGTTTTATGTTGTAACATTATAACCGCTGCCACAGAAATACTGTTGAAGGAGCCTTACCTTCACACTCGCCGTCGAATTTATTTAACGAGATTACGTTTTCAAAAGCAGAGCAGTCTTGACGAGGTCGGGTCCAACTCAATCTAGCTGTTGAATAGTCGATCAGAACTTTTTTGTTAGGGCAGTGAGTTGACATTTATTTCGGATTATTTCTTTGTAATTTCTAGTTTCAATTAAATGAACTTGAATTTTCAGGCAGACGCAGAATGTATCACGATGAGAAAACTCCTTTGGATCTGCTGAGAAAGCCATCACAAATATCTCATGTTTCCTGAGAAAATAATGAATATCACTAAGCCCTTAGCCTTAGAAGAGAATGTCACGTGAGTTGATAAATGTGACGCCCAAGCTTCTGGGCTATTTGTACTGTGGTGTGCTGGGTAAAGGAAAATCGAAGACCATTTGATTAGAAACTGGGAACAAGGGAAGATTGGAAGCTTTTGGGGGTATGAGGGATAAAGGGAAGATACAAATTGGCTTCCACGTAGGTCTGCAACTTTGGCAATCTCACCCAGTCAAAGCCTTAAATGCCAAGGAAGAAAATGGCAAAGAACCCTCCCTCAAAGGCACAGGCGTTACCTTGAGATTCGGGATAATATAAATGTGAAATTTCCTTGAAGCTGATGCGTTCATTCAGATTTGATAGAAAACACTTTCCCTCCACAGACGTAAAAATCCTCGGCGTAAGTTCAGTATTTGTACTTGAATCATAATTAATATTCTGTGCAAACTTTTATTATATTTTCTTTGAAAAGAGTACATAAATTGAAAATTGTGTCTATCTGTCCGTCTACAAGGCTCATCACTGAATCTAACGAACAATTTTAAAATTCATCTGGTATTGTATACTGAAAGTCGAGTAAATAATTTCTGGTCATTATCAGTCTAATTCCAAATTGCATCTATGACATATTAATGATCACGATTTTCCAAAACATGATGACAGTGGTTCAACATATTCCCTCACGGCGAGCGTAAGTTGTCCCTAACTAACGACGCATTTTATGTAACAGGTTTTGGTACATTCTAGCGTATGAACTACCATTGAAACACTAATGAAAGAGAGATCTTCTTTTCAAAGTGTTTGCTTGGCTAACGCGGTTAACATAAAAGCTACGTCCCTGACCTTAAACCAGCTAAAGGTCAAGTACAGGAGCTACAAGAGAAATATTTGAAATTACAGTCCGAAACGTCGCGTCTGCTTCAGGTTAACGTGACGTAGGCTGTACGTCATGACCAAAACGCATGAGAACGTCTTTGTATGAGAACAGGTGTTTTCTCATCCTAACAATAAAGTGGGGAATGAGGGTGGGGACAAGAAGGGATGAAAGGCGTGATAAATGGATAGCATATATGGGTACACATGGCAACCCTCGAAACCAACCCCCGCGCACACAACCCTCTTAACACGGACAGTCGCGACGAAAGAATTTGTCACCGCCATCGACCCTCGTAGTATTAAATGTCAATAAGACGTACAGTTTCCTGGTGACAACGACAATTCCAAGTGTTCCGAAACTTTTGATGAGAACACCTCATTGCTGAACATTCCTGCAATGCATTCGGAAGCTCTCGGGTTTGAAGCTCGGTCCGAGGACCGGCTGTCTCCGTCTTAAATGGCGTCGTTCATTGTCTCAATCCCTCCTATAAAATTATTGTATACAATCTTAAAATAGACCAAGAACGCACTCTCCGTATATTTTCCGATTCATAACTTACTCTCATCCAACCGACAGACATTATATAATCAGTGCCACGGGAAGTCCTGATTTTCACGAAAAGAAAAGATTTTTTTTTAAAGTTCTCACAAATCGGGTTTACTGGTTTAAAAATATATAAATTTCATTATAAAATTTACATATAAATTTAAGCTGAGGTGATTTTATTAAATTACAGATAATACGATGTAAAGGATTTTAAGTATCAGCCATTTTTTCTTTATATTTTTTTTAATTTCCCTCCTTTTACACCAGAACCAGCACTTGAAACTCGTTACATATACCTCGAATCAATAAATTTTATTTTTCAGGAAGGAGGAAAAGTTCTTAATTTCCGCAAAATAATTCTTATAATATTTTAGCATCGTATCCTATCAAACGCGAAAAGCAACCCTTGTGGTAAAAAGACGTCTGTGCGTATGTAGTCCCTTGCAATATTTAACTAAGTAATTTTATTTCAAAATTGTTATAAACGGCATCACCTACTCGCTTAACAGAACAAATTTCTCATGTTTAAAAGCTAAATTCATATGCTACAGCCATCTGTGATCAGAAATATACACTAAGAGCAGATTTAATCATAAAACGTTTTATCTAGATTGTTGAACACAGATTAGAAATCAGAAAAAGAGTTGAATTATGTTGCGATATTTTTTAAAGTGATTCGAACCCCAAGACTAATCGATACGCGAGACAGAGTGTTAAAATACGAGCTTACTTTGGTTTGTGAGCGTTCTATGCACAAGAAGTCCTCTGTGTGTGTGTCTGTCTGTCAACGTAACGTAATACATAAAATGTTCTCAGTTTTAATTATTTATAACAATTACCGATATTATGAAGACAAAATGTAAAATGCGTGCCTTTTTTCATGGTAACGGACAAGTCATGTCATAATAATTGGGAATATATTTAAAACGATATTAAATATCTAACGTGCTGCTCTGTAAAGATTTTGTCATCGAGATTTACAGGATTATTATTCAAATACTTTAAAAATTCTGGTAAATGTTAACTTACATATTCACTATTAACATCATCTTACATGTATTTCCCAAATTTTCTGTATAAATAAAATAATATTACGCTTTCAGGTTGCTTTTGTCATCTGTAAATCGATTTGTACGTAACGTTTAAAGTCGATCGATTGATGTTTTTATAATCAAAGAAATTTGTACAAAAATTTGAACATAACAAATAATAAATTAAAACCAAAAATATCTCTAATATTTTCTACATCAAATGCTGGTGTGATATTCAAATAAATGTAACTATAACATCGCAATGACTCGGTTGCTAGACACTCGATCATATAATTAGTTATATTTTAATAGATAAAGTTGGTATTGAAGTAAAGGAGGGTATCCTGTCCTTTATAATATGCCCCAAAAGTCCCTTACCTTCATCCCTCTACACGCATGACAAATCTTCTCCCTATTTCTCTCGCCCCAATAAACACAGTTCTGAACCCGTTTATGTGAAACATTTTCAATTCCAATTAAAATCTAACTGAATCACAAAGCGGTTGCTTACATAGGTTGAGGACACGTGGATAAGAAACACGACCTGTCACTCCAATTAAAAGCAGTGAACACAGAGTACAGTTGTGATCATATGTCACTGAAGCGATCATTTATACTAAAAGTCCCCCACGTCGAAAATACATAACAACATGACGTCCGCGCGACATAATTTAAATTCAATTGCGATTAATTATGAACAATTGTAATCAGTGTCTGACTTCGGTTTTCGAGGATGAGCCGAGTCAAGTTTTGGTTATCCAACAATTTAGTAAAATCCGCAGATGCGAAGTTCATGGCGAATGCATGTTAAGAAAAACATCGAAAAAGTAGCAGAATAAGAGGCATCGAAGTCGGGGTCTGACGAATATAATGCAGGAGTTAAGATCACTGAATCTTGACTGTCGGTAACTATTTACGAACACATCGCTTGTAATAAGCGTTTCACTTAGACTCGCAAGTATTTTTAAAAAAATATATAATAAGAAATTTTAACTGGTTAACAGTGTTTTAGCATTTAATATTAAAATTTATAATTTTAAAGATAAAATTATTGTGAAGATTATTTATGAAAAGAATGCTGAATGTGGCGATAAGGGAATATTTAACATATCAGTATTATCCCAGCATTTATCTCAAGGGACTGAGAAATATCATGAAATATTTCAGCTAGGAAAGCTTGTTTCTAGTCGAGATTTGAAACCCGGAACACAAATTAGAAATTATAACCACTCAACGCGTCGTTTGGGGCAAGTGACCTTTGCTGATGTTTTCCCTCCTGTCCAAAGGCCTACTATTGCTCATAATCAAATATACGAAACGGCAACATTCATATTTTTATCGCGCTGTTATCATGGCTGTGTGTTGCTACGTTTTTTCCATCACGTTCACGTCTTTCCCTCCGATTTTAAATTGGAAATTTACCGCGTCTCTGAGAACTTACATGGATGGGAACAGCCAGATATTAAAATCCACGAACTATAAATGAGTTCTCAAACATCACAGGAAAACAATGTGGTTTTATTACTGTAGAAACCCTGTAAGTGTTTCAGTACTTATACGTTTTCATAACATTTCATTAGTTTTCATCCCGATGTGCTCTCGAATTAAAAGTCTGAAGCGCTGAAGCTACCCTTCGTACAATCAATCATTTAGATATTAATAAACAGCCACTTTAAATAAAGCAGGTACAAAAGCACAAAAGCTGCAGCAGAATTCAAAGCGTACTTCAGTTGTTAAAGCATTCCTCTTTCGCCACGGATGAGAATATTTATTAATTCCCATTCAGCTGTTCTAAAATAAAATTACCTTGTCATTCCGCTGTCTCATTCATGTCATTAATTACAGCCTCGATTCCCATTTTATTTCAAGACCATTTTCTTATTAATTTCCTCTTTTATTTCAATTCTTTTTTGTTTATTCTCATTATTCTTACGACAGTTCGTAATGTAAGAGAGATCGAGTGTAAACGAGGGTATCGGATTTGAACACAAGTTTACCCAGAATAATAATACAAGATGTCAATGAAGACAGGGAGTCCGCACGAAAGATCACAATATGGCAAATGTATGGATTGTTTTCACGTGACGTAAACTAAAATAAGCTGGACTTCTATACCAAACAATCACACACGACTTTTATATTCTATATTTAGTTATTTTTCATATTAGCCATATGAAAGGAACCCCTAAAGATGGCCCATGAAAGCCGGAATGCATAGAACAAAATATAAAGTCTAGTTAATAAACAGTTGAATCTACTGGTATAATATTAAAGTCGATTTGTGTGAATAAGGAGGTGGCGTACTAGAAAATAGTACTGTATAAATAAATATTTAATGTCTTATTTTTGTTATATAGTTTTTAATATCGTAATAGAGTGAAACATTTTTTGGGTCATCCTGTTGCTCTGACCATCTACTGAATAGACCACGAGGAGATCAAAATTGATTTCAAGAAAGAAACCACTTCCCTGCACGTTCGTCCCCATTTCGCTCTTGTGCTGCGTGACAAGAGAAAAATGCGTGATAAATCGAATTGCCAGGGCTCACAGCACCCCCGAAAACATTGATTTTTCTTTCTACCTTCGTAAATTGCACACTCGCGTGGCAAGTGGTGGAGCTTTTCCGGATGTACCACGCTCCCTGGCTGCAGTAACCACACACCACACCCACTCGGCCAGGTTCTGGGCTACTCAACAACTTCTGCCACGTGTCGGCCTGCAATCGATCTTCATATCTAACTTCAGTCAGATTCCAATTAGCACTCTTTATGCTGCATTCTAGATATCCCTTCAAAACCGGCGTTTCATCTCTGTACATTTATACCGGTTGATGGTTTTGATAAAAATATTTGGTTTAAAATCTCTTTATACTTTGAGTTCATCATTTTCATCATCTCAGAAACTGAATTTTAAGTTCTGGCCTTTCATGGAATTACAAAATAATGTGTTTCTGCTAAAAATGTCAGCGTGGATAATTTTATCACATTTATTACTCATTGTGGAAATTAATGTGACAATCATTCTCAAGTTTTTAGACAACTGAACTCCTCAGAGCTAAGTTGGTACAAATCAAATTCTTAAAACCTAACATAAAATTAGGTTTCTCGTTAATACCGAATAAATAACATAGAGAAATTTAGCGTGCTTTCTATAATATATTATTAGCCCCAGAAAAAATGGTTTAATTGATTAGAGAATAAATTGTAAGTATACACCTACTTCTTTCTACACATTTGTTGACTTATACCACTTTAGCTCTGGTCAGCTAAACTGCATATTACTAAACTTATTTTGTTGTCTTAAAACACAGAAAATAAAAAAGAACTTAATTGAATTTTTAATTTTTAATATTAACACTGAAATTAGTATAGCTAGAAACTGATGTGATGTCGTTGAAAGATGTAGACAGATCGTAATGAATATCTGGAAACTTGAGAAAATAATTTTGTTCACAATCTTCCATTTATTAATTTACGTAGATGGGTAGTAAGTGAGTACGTTATTTATAAGTCGGTCTGCAAGGTTTTCACATCAAAATATTTATCAACAATTTACGCAGCTACTCAGGTTAGACAATTCTTCATATTTCTTATGCATAATTAACTTATTTCTAGGAAGCGTACTTAAGCTTTGTAGACTTTGTCGTTAAACACAAATTAAAAACGTATATCCTCATTTTTACATCGTGCAGTAGGCGATGTAATGTTTTCTTTCTGAATAATACGCAAAATTTGAAGTTTGTATCGTGCCTACCTTCAGAGCAGACACCCCCCCCCCCCCCCCCCGATCACCTGAATCAACGTACGCACCCTCTTCTGTTAAGTAGACTGTAAGCAGGGAGGGGTGACGGGGTGGCGCCCAATTATTTAAACACTGCGTTGTAATAATCATCAGATCAGCATCGTTTATTTAAGGGCAGTCGTAGAAATATTGCGGAAGGGGAGTAAAGTTTGCCTCACATTAAAAGAAAGGAGGAATTCCAGTGAAACTGTACAGCCGTCTGCAGACGTACTGTTAACAGAGACTTTCATATTTATTTACTTGTAGTTTATTTATCGACTTTATCAGTAGCTCAGATTATATAGCGTAGAATAATTAATATAATTAATAAATTATAAATCAGAAAAATAATATGGAACAAAGTGGTCGTGGTATAATTTAAGGTATTATAAGGGAATTTATCTGGAGAGACGAAGGAAAACCACTATAAACTTAAGAGAGAATAGCCGGTCTCCGGGTTAAGATTTTAATTCCAGAATCTCCCGTAAACGAAACAAGAATTTTAACCATTCAGCTCCTACGTTCGGTAAGACAGGTTGAAAAACTACAACATTAAGCAATTGTAAACATATGAACTCAGATTTGGAGCAAACTTACTTTATAAACGCCTCTATACTGTTATGTATACCTCGTCGGCTTTAGTGTTCAGTTATTGCAGACACAAATATGCTGTTGTACCAAGGGTCTCCGGGAATGAGTCACAAATTCTAAGCTAAAGTTATACTCCTCCGAACGTCGAAAGTAACCTTCAAAACTACAATAGTACCAGAAACCAGAGAACCATTACTGGAATTTCTACCTCCGTTAAAACTTCAGGTCTTAAGTATAATTGCTTTGCCTTAATGAAGCACGCATATTTCGAATTTACAAACACAGAACAAAGCACAACTGTCATCCCCAGAGCTTTACTTTTAGTAATTACTCTATAAACCAAATAATTCGCCCCTGCAATCACTGGCCCCTCTACAGATGTATTAATTATTTAAGTTGACGAAGCCCTGCGCCCAGGGTTTGTCCAATGTGCGTCTGTCTCCACGTCACTCGCTTATTCTCCCCTATCCAAACACACTAACGCTTATTATTTGTATATCACGGGATCAGATGTTGACGGACTGAATGCCAATTCCAGATGTCCGTACAAGAGTAGACTCGCTCTTTTCCTCAGTCTACAGCAAACACAAATAATACATTATTTATTTATACACAAAATTACGTAGCGGACCTTTAACAGTACAGTCAACTCTACAATGTATTAGTTCAGTCTGTACTCTTTTCGTTCTGCTATATCATCTTTTATACATTATTTGATTTCAGGGTGTGGTCGTCTCTTTTTGACAGGGGCGTAAAACGTGCGTCAGTGTCAGTAGTATAAATCGATACAACGGTCATAATTGACATAACACGAGGGCTTCATTTAGCTCTAATTTCCATGGCTAGAACTTAAGAATGGTTTTGTGTCTGGTAGCATTATACTAGCCCCGTTAGAAACCACGCATATGTCAATATTAGTGTTCAGTGTTCTAACACCGTGTAAACACCATGGATTTGGAGAACGCGCCCATAAAGTGTTACAAATCAGATTAACATCGACATCTTCACAGCAGTGAGAATCTAAAATCTCAGTTTTTAAATTTCAGGTTGATGATTTAGGTGTGTTCACTGTCTTCAATAACCATTAATCTGAGTCGGCTTTAGAAGCATTTCCTAACCAAAAACAGTACCGTGCAGCCTCCAGTAAGATCAATATACTTCAACCCACTGAGAATTGTACCTAACCTAACGTAACCTAACCTCCCGCTGAGTGGCCTGCGATGAATGCAGTGCACCCTTCACAAAACGAAACCTTACGATCTCCGACAAGTCTAATCTGCAACAGCCAGCAATTTTCAGTTTTTTTTAAAATCCGAAATCGATGCGAACTTACATATATTTAGCGAGCAGTTCATGTAGCGACATACAATTATTACATTATTAACTAATGCGTATCCAGCGTCCTGGTAGATCCCCTGGCAGAACGACCACATCATTATCCCCGTAACATAATACACAACTCCCTGGTACCATTTAATTTGACTCCATTAAATAAGAAACAAATACAATCACAGTAATTACAAGAATTATGTTTTATTATAGTCATCCGTTATTAAAGTGTTTTCTTGCTTTAATACTTCTGAACACCCAGCAAGTTCTAAAGAGAAGTTTAGGAAACTATACTTCTTCCTTGTTAATATAAATTAATCAAGCTAGAAGATTTTGTCAAAATATATACATATAAAATTATCACATGTATCGCCATTGGTAATACTGTATGTCACCCTGACATTCAATCTTTTGAACTAATACCATTTCAACATGGCGGTCTTAAGAACAGGCTGATAGCCCCTAGAAGATTTCATCAAGGCAATTAAACTTAGAGCAGCAGTAGTGACCATCCATGTCTGGTCCTGAAATGCTTTATAGTAAAAGATCTTCGAAGAAATTCCGTAATTTGCACTTATCATCAAATAGGCTAATTATTAGTACGATCAAACGTAAGATGACTGTGGGCGGGGCATGCAGCACGCACAATAAAATTTAAAAATGAACATAGAAGGAAAACAGCTCTTGGAATATCTGATCGTAGATGTGAGGATAATATTAAAAGGGCTCTTCAAGAAACTGTGTTTGATTGTAAGGATTGAATGAATCTGGCTCAAGGTAGGATTCAGGTGAGAGTCCTTGTAAATCTGTATTTAAACCGGATTTCGTAAAAGCATAGAAATTTCATGATCATCTGAGTGACTGTAAGCTTCTCAAGAAGAACTGTGCTTCGTAGACGTATACTGTGAAAGTGCGACGTTAATACAGTTATCTCAGGTCAGGTCATGTCGATTTGGACATTTGGTTTTAGCGGTGTTAAATATCGTGGTTCTTTCCCCAATGTCATTAAATTGTACTTACTACGTTGCAACACAAATTTTAGTTTAGTACTTGTATTTTTATTACTGTCTTCTAGCTTTGTAATCTGGTAAAAGTTTGCCGACGTTTCATATATGCTTGCTGCCTCCATCATCAGGCAGCAAGCACCTTTGAAAGTCGGCAACAGACGACAGAAGACAGCCATCTTCGTCTCACCGCTGTGTGAACCTAAAATCTCACAAACTGTGGTGTTTTTTCCCCCAGAAAATTATTCTGCCGAAACTCCCGGTGCCAAACTTGGACGAAACTCTGGAACGCTACCTAGCTGCTGTAAAACCAATCGTCAGTGATTCACAATATGAGAAAACGAAAACGATGGTAAAGGCCTTCGGATCGAGTACTGGTCAGGGGCAAAGACTACAAGAAAAGCTTCTGCAGCTTCGGGAGGAACAAGATAATTGGGTAAGCATAATTAAGGCACAAACTAGTAATTTAAAGTGAAACAAAGTAACCATGGTAACCAATGTAGCCTGTGGATTCCCAGTCAGTCACTTCCACGAGCATGTCAAGTGTCCGCCGTTGCTGTTGGGTCTCAACCAACTGCAATGTAATTATTGTCCTCTGTTCCGCCAACCAAATCCGTCTCACCGCTTCGCCAACCACGGCACGCTCTACATTCGACTTCCTAGAATTCCCAATGCACATTCGCCCTGAAGATGACAACTGCAATGTATGCCGAAAGGTTGGTTGTTTTTCAACATTCGATGCGGATCACTTCTCGCTTAGAACATTGTAATAATCGATTCTGTTTCGGTTGTTTTTGCTTTGCCACTGACGTTCACAAAGAAAACACGCCATCTTTTATCGACTACCATTTTGTCTACTCGCTCTTAAACAACGGGGAAACAGAGTGTAAAACACAGAGAGGAGTTCTAAACTCAATTGTTCTGGTAGAATGGTAGGTTTACGTGCTGTTGTTACGAGGAAACAAAAGCTCCCTGCCTTCTCGAAAACTCCAATTTCATGTCACTGGAGTTCAATTTAAATGTAAATGAAAAGTAAAATCTAATTTTTGAAGGGAAAATACGCAGACGCTGAAAGAATTTAAGAAAATCGTAAAAGAAGAAGAGTCTGAAGTAAACGCAGTGCAGGAACAGGTTAGATCATCGCTGTTAAAGTTTTAAAGACAGATGAAACGCATGCACTACATGCACAATCGTGCATCCTACCCCACCTATGTCGAGTTGGGTCTGAAGCTAATCGATGAGAAATATCCGACGTGCACGGCTGATACGTGAGTAACTAACTGTATCTTATGAAGCTAACAGTCACTCAGCTGGTCAAATGGATTTGCAAACTTTAACGGAATCCGAGAGCCCCCATTATTCCATCTTCAGCAACGTGAATCCAATCCACAACCCACGTACTATTTTTAGGACCTATTTTAATCCTGTGCTCCTACGTATGTCCAGCCAGACATTCGCCAATATAGTAATTGAAATTGTGCCACGACCACTTCCTTACAAATAAATTTCCAATTCATTAACCACTAATCATGTCGTTCGGCGTAACACAGTATTAGCAATTGGAAGTTTAGTTCAATAAAACAAAAATAACAAAAACTTACACGCATATATGTACAAATATATTTAAGCGCGCACAGCCTCAACATCCGATATATGGGCAAAAACCTTATTCAACTTCTGCGCACACAAGTTCGTGAAATTTCTTTCCCGATACAACTCTCAGCTGATTAATTACGGAGAGTGCACAAGGCACGAGTGAGTGCCACGTAAGAGTCCCATTCACCAAAGCGCTGCTTCTGTTTCATTTGTTTCTTTACGAGTCGCTTTCCCTTTACCTTACAGTGACGCCTTCCAGGTATCCAAACCCGGCGCACACACAACGAAAAATCAATTTCAATTCGTTATCCCGTTAGTCAGAGAACAGGGCTGTGTGACAGGGGGGAGAGATTATAGTACCACGCCATGTACAAACGGCTTCAAGTAATAAATGGCCCTGATGTACGCATAAGAAATGTATACAACGAACTTTAAATTGACCAGAACGCGCCAACTGCAAATAAGTCAAGTGCCGTTCCTTCCTTGACATTTGCCCACCAATCCACAATAATTGCTACTCTCACAACATCACCATAAGAACCGGTACATAAATGGCGGGTTCTGGGCAATTTACAATTTGGGTTCTCCGCTTTCAATCTCGTTAAAAGATAATACCTTGCAATTTAATATAATTAATTAATTAATACACTATACATTTAAGAGTTGATTATTTCATGATAGGGATCGAAACATTAAATCAGATCTAAAACTTCTTGACGATGGTGAAGAGTCAATTGAATAAAAATTTACTTGGATATTATCCATCGTCTAATAAATATAAAACGTAAAACGACGTTTCGGAGATGGGACTCTATCTCCGTCTTCAGGTTCCTACACAGTTGGGTCCACTAGATAGAGCTAATCCCTATCTCGTTTTGCGTTTTATATTTACTAGACGATGGATAATATCCAAGAAAATTTTTATTCAATTGAAACATTAAATCTTAGTTAGAATAGCTAATATCCAGACCGAGTTACGAACATGGGATTTATGAAATACGAAGTAACGTTCCTCACCTTTGAACGGCGACGTTATATATCGAAGGGTAAATCCGCTGATATTTCTTAAAAAAATTAATTTAATCAAAACGTAGGTTTGTTTTGCTACTGTCTCTGTGAAAAAACTCAAGTTTCACTTTCATGAAAGGTCACCTAAGAAATACCAATGAACCGTGAAAGTGTTTGTAGATTCCGTTGCCCTCTGCTGTGTCATTACATCGCAGTTGGACCTGACTGTATCACTCGCCGCGGTTACTATGAAAATTGTTTGATCATCGACTCGGAAAGTAAATGACATTTCGCTGCTCATGCGAACACATCCCGCATGCCTCAGTCCCCACGACCTGTAATTCAGAGCTAGAGGGAGACAGAAACTCTTCCGCAAACATTAACCCTCAAGGGGTAAGAAGAGGGGAAGAAAACTAGATTAATAAAATAAAAAATAATAATTGGATTTGCCTTAACTATCTTCATGCATCGACTAGCCCGCGGAACCTACAAGTGATGATGTGTAGTATTGATTCCCCTTCCCAAACAGCTTTGTTTTTAATTCAGTTTGCACTGTTAATTCCACGTGAACATAACACATAAAACTTATCAAGTGTATGAAAATTTCCTTTCGTCATTTACAGATTAAAGTTACGAAAATTTATAATGAGTATTTCATAAATTGTACCCTTCATGAAAAATTGGGATGGTTAGAAAACAGAAGAATGCTAGAAAATTAGAGGACAAAACAGAGTATAAAGGAAAACCAGAATAACGAAAACAATGCAAAGGAAAACTAGAAGACAGAAATGGCAGAATTATTCTATTTTGTATTTTAGCTTCAAATACGTATCATGATTATTTAATCGTGGAATGTCGTATTGATTATTACAATAAAATCACAATTCTATAAAAATATAGAGATTAAAAACCAAAATTTCAAAACGTCATTATTCTCTAGGCATGAAATATTATGAATTTAGATCACTTTACACAGTATACATTTTATGTTAACTTCAGGGTCTTACCTATAATATTTCGCATACCATTTTGTAGAATTTATTTCGAAATTGGGAACTCTCAGCAACGAGAAATATCAAAACACAGCACTAATGCACATATTCTTGTTTTTTATTACCCAGAATAACAAATAACTCGAAGACTAGAATTCTTACTTACACCACTAGATGTCAGCATGTGTTAGGTTCTGTCATTTTGTTTCGTCAACGTAAGTAACTAGAATTACATAACCCTGATTTACTAAACGTTAAGCTAAGAAAACCAGCATTAATATGAAAAAAAACACACGACGATAAACAATCCTGTGACTTCCACTTTTAATTTTATAGACGAAAGTACATGAATGAGTGGCCAAAATTTCTAAACCAAATTCTAAGTCTCTGTGGGCGATTGTGAATATTAAAATATTTTATATTTTCGATGGTAAAATGTTTCATTGGCTTCTTACCATCTGCCTAATGTATAGTTTCATCAGACGTCGTCAATCACAAGAATGAGGAACAGTAAATGTATCGACTATCAATCATCGTTCGCTACGTAATTTAAAGACAACATCAGAAGACATCATTAGTGTCAAAGAACAAGATCATTATGAATGTTTAATTGCAAAGAATGTGAGAAGAAGCAGTTATAAGGTTTTGAGATAACCTTCAATCGTTTGTCTGGAATGAATAAAATAAACCTCTATAATGCTCAACAAACGTAGATGTCTCCTGAGCTAGTTTAAAACGAAAAATCTCTGTAATATGGGCTAAAAGCTGTGCCCGTGAAACCAGTTTGTCACTTATCCAGGTTAAGAACACATGTCCTTTCATTTCCAACACGAAAACTTCTGAGTGCAGTCGCACTTAAGCAGAAAATTAAACTTGAAACCTGTCGATTGTGACCTATAAACGTCAATACTACACCATAAGGTTCTTTTCGCAATTATTTATCATGCCAGAGAGGTATAAAGAACTTTGCGTGGGCCGAGGCGGTCAGACACTGGAATATCGCCGCTGAGTACCAGGTTCAATCCCGGGTGACTCTAAGCGGCATTCATGGTGTTCGAAGTAGCACTGGAGCAGACTTATCCCTGCTAAACATCATTCCATCATTTCTCTATACTCATCTATCGCCAAACAGCACATTATTATACCCTCGGTCCCAAATCAGGGGCTTCTGTCATCCGCCACCTAGCTGATAGCGGAAGGAAGGTTATTTTGTTGTAATGCGAGCAGAAACGAACAGCTTATGCTTAATATTTATGTATATTTATGGAAAAACCCGGTTAGAATCTCGACTTGGTCACCAGTATTCCTAAAGTGATACATGGTTTTCCTCAGCACTTCCAGATTAATGCCTACACAGGACCTTCCAGTATTCCTAAAGTGATACATGGTTTTTCTCAGCACTTCCAGATTAATGCCGACACTGACTAAAACTACCTCCTTACGAATCCCAAAGTATTCATGAGACTTGATAGCCTTTACATTTCATCCGATGTTCATATAATCTGCACAGCTGAAACATATAAATAACCTGCGACTATGAGTTAAGAAATTTATATATTCCTCTTTCAAGAACAGCGGACCGAATAGTAAATCCAGTGGTCTATTCTTTTATTGAGACACAAAGCTGCTAAACGTAAAAGAGATACTGTTTCAAAATATGGAATAAAAATCACACATTTTAGCATTGAATGTGTGGGACGACTTGAAATTCTGCAGGTGCCATAAGATGGAGGTGGGACGGAGCGGGGGTAAAATCTCTGTAGCTACTACCGAGCATGGCGGGTGGAAGCCCAATCAGGGGGAACGCTCCAACAGCGCATACTCTGATCATATAGCCAATAGAAACCCAGAGAAATCTGTTCTCTTCACATACATCAACTTCTCTCTTTTGTCCACAATTCCGCCTATTAATACGAATATATATAAAGAATGTTAATGTGTGTGCAATACTGGGAAGAAGCAAAATAACAATACAGCGAAATCCCAAGCGATCTGAATATTTTTACGTTTCAGACAACTTCGGTTTAACAAACTTAGTTACTCCCTGTAGTGTAATTTTGTTTTTTAATACTGTCACGTTGAGAAACGCATTCAGTTCAGATTAAAAACACTGACAGAAGTTGAGTGACGAGAACATTTTGCTAATGAATCACTAAGACCCATATTTGAATAATTATCATTAGTCAAATTAAACGCTTTCCTCGAAAACTTAATTTCAGATAATGTGCTCCTCAGACACTATCTAATGAGATGTATTTTCATATGCCACTTTTATAAATAACTCAGTTCATCGGCATCTTCATATTTATTTCCAAGCTTAAGTATTTCTCTCCTATAAACCTCAGCAGAAGCACAAATTCTATGCAAACCAAATCCAAATTCATGTGAGTGGTTTCGAAACGTCTCAAAGTGTTTTTGAGGTAAGATCTTACAATAAGTCACTCAATTTCAGCTAATTCTTTGATTGCTTAGGATACTATAAACTTCTAAAGGACCAAGTTCGGTGGACAACCTTCTTACAAATCGTTTTACACTTATCACGTGATATAATCCGTTATAGTTAGCGATGACATATATTTAGTGTTAGGTAAGAAGGACTTAAGCCAAATGTAACTTGTACTAACTCTTCTTTTTTTTCCTTTTTCCGGTTTAACAATGTTTCTACATTTTCCTGTACCCTTTACGGGTCACCAACTTTTTCAGTTGGCTTGATCTATAGACATTTAGTAGGACTCCTTGGATGAGGGATCGACCCGTCGCAAGGCCTCTACCTGTACACAGGACAGCACAACACAGAAAAACATCCATGGCTTGAGTGGGATTCGAACCCACGGTCCCCGCGACCAAGCGGCACAAGACCCACGCCTCAGACCGCGCGGCCACTGCGGACCCCACTTGTACTAACTCAAAAAATACATAATAAAATAATACATTAAATCGTAAAAATTGCACGTCATTATCAGATGAATCACACAAACATTAAAATTATGATTAAATATTTTTGATGATAATATCTTGAAGCCGAAACGTTTTTTAACAGAGTAAAGTAAACAAGTAGCAAAGGTGCTTCTGTATTATCATCCCACACGGCATGAAGGATTTTAAGATTGCAGTAGTTAAGCTGGGAACACCATAGTCACAGCGGGGCCCATTTGACTGTTGCAGGCATATACCTGGTGGCTGAACGATATGTATCTCAACAACCCCATTCCTCTGCCCATCAACTCGAACCCCGGAATGGTATTTCCGCCGAGATCATTCCGGTCAGCCTACGACATGGCCAGGTTCGCTGCCCGAATCATGACGGGCATACTCAGCCACAAAGATATTATGGACAGGTGAGTTCTGCCCACCCATACTTACAGGGCAATGTAAGTGGTCATGTCTGAACGAGCACGCAACTACGTCTAGTAGTGAAGGAACAGATTTTGAAGTACACTAACTTTTCAAAGGTAAACACCACACTTCATCATAAATGCGCAGATTATTGATAATGGCGACCACATCCTCACAGAACACGAATTTGACATTCCGTCCGTTTACATTACGCACCGAAGAAAATTAAAAAGAACAATATTCATGTATGTGCCAATTATATAACGTCCATGCCAAATTTCATAAAAATCCCTCAAGTTATTCTCGTGTTATTGCATCAATACTGGCTAATTTCACCTAGACACAGCAACTAATCCTAATCTTATATCGTCAATAAAGGTAATAGCGTTTATAATTCCGCTACTGAAATTAGAAACATTTCACTATGTTTTCTGACAGGTTACGTTAAATTAAAATTATTATTATTTTAGATCTGGTATAGAATCCTTCAACAAGTTCGTCACAAGATGGCGTGATGCCTAAAACACAGCATCGTATACATTAACACCATACAGTAAAGTCATTACAAGAAATATGAATGGCATTATTCGCTATCGACTAGCGATCCAACTTTCCGCCCGTCAGAAGACAAGCTCCGTCACTGGTTTATATTTCATGGAACAAGACTTACCTTTCAGTGCCCACGTCGGGTGTCATTCTGTCGTTTGAACTGCGTATTCGCCTGGATACCATCTGGTCTAACCTCACTTCACAAAACATTACCGTCACGTCACACAGATATACGACTACCTATCACCACTCGCAAGTTCACTTTCGTTTTATTAATACGCAGAGATATACGACTACCTATCACCACTCGCCAGTTCACTTTCGAGTTTATTAATACGCACATCAGACTTTCATTTGTCTGTTAAAATAAACATGAAATAACCTCTATTTGAAAAACTATGCATAATAATGTTGAATATTTATTTATGTTAACTGATAACCTACTACTCACTCAAATAAATGCAGAATGTAAACTAACGTTGCGATCAGTGTCATCATGGTGGCACTAGTGTCGTTAGCTAAGTTTAATGGCGTTTCGTTTTCGAGGAGAAAATGGGCCACCAATGCAAAAATGTGCGTAATAAATTATTAAGTAATTTAAAACATTATTTAGTAAATAATAATTAAAAATTATTTACTTTAATTAATTTATGCGGAGATATATAAATAAGATCAAAGTCTTTAGTCTTCCAGTGATTCTTTGATTCATTCCTTCTAACTCTCCCCTCCCCTCCCCTACCCTAACCTTGTTTACTTAAATTACCACAACATATATAAAAATGAGCCAAAATACAGCGTTAATCTGCGATATTTATCACATAAGTCAGACATTTTAAAATATGATGTAGAAAACTTTACATGATCACAATTTAACAAAGTAAAATTTCCTGTAAGTATATAAAACTTTTGTAAAGAATAAACAGTACTAAAGCAAACTCCATACAAGCGAAATGTGATTCCTTCAAAGCGTGGCCGAATCGATACAGGATAATCGATCATAAAGTCGACAGAGCGAGTAGAAAATAATTAGAAACACGATACAATAATAAATAATCGACTACAAAAATGAATGAATAAATCGCGTGTAATAAAGCCACAAAAATACAGAGTGTTCCAAAAAGATGCAAATACATATTAAATAAATAAATAAAATATTCATTTTAATCAATTAAACCATTACATACGTCAGTCTTAGCACTTACAGGATTAGTGAATCTAGCGTAGATGTTCGACAAGACCACCGCTAGCTTCGTGGCACAGTTGGCAGTAGTGAGAAACTGACTGACAAGCGGCCACCGAAGTGTTTATGTTTATATAACGTTTTGGGACATTCCATATTTTAAAATTTTATGGAGAACGAATAGATTTATAGAAAAGACACTATAAGTCTTATAAATGTTGAAAAGTCAAGGGCGCAAAAGGCGTTAAAGATTAACGCATGAAATGAGAAAGAGACGAGATTTAGTATGTACCTCCCACACTACCAAACCCACTCAAACCCATGAATCAGTTTGTAAAGTAATATGTAAAGATTGAATGCGAGAGCCAGCAGCCACATAGGATGCCTTTGTTTAATTGATTGATTCTTAAATTATTTAGTAAAGCTGTTTCAACTGAAGGGGTCTCATTGGATCGAATGAAATTGAGAGTCGATCATAAATTATGAATGGTTTTTCCCAACTGTCGAACTTCATGGAGGAATGGCCAAATGAGAAACTGTTAGTCGCTCAGTTAGTCAAGAATTCCACGTCTTTTACGTAACACGAAGGAGCTGGACCCCATCATGGGAAATTTACCTTTTATTGTCAATTGAAAATCGATTGTTGTTTCCTGCTGTCATTTACATTGTACATTACTTTCCTCTACTTTTCTGTCACATTGAAAGAGCATGAAATGTGTAAATAGCAGTTTGTCCTTCGAGACAACACGACGGCGCATTGCACCTAAACCAGGAGGGAGGGAAACGATTCAACAACCACCAATGAGAAAATACCCCTCTAATGCGCATGTTAACTTAAACCTCCGTAGATCCTCCAACCCCTTTTACTACCACCATGCCACGTTACCGATTTCACTTGCACGCAAAGTAGTTGGCAACTACACGAACTGTCGACAAAGTTCGTTTCCTTGAACGATATAAAATCTTATGATAAAGCGATAATTTTCGACTATCGACTGTGGCCACCTCGTTCTGCGATCCAAAGGAGCTTGTAGACCATCTATCGGCGAGGTTGAAAGTAATACTTTTCAGGTCATTTGATTTTAAGAGTAACAACTTGACCATTTATAAACCATTGTTGCAGAGTCTGATGAAATGTCGCGACGGTACACACGAACAAATATTCGTAGGCTTACATTTATAAAGCATGTTTCTGTATAAGTAAATGCTTATGAAAATGTTAAGATCGATTTAAGATATACGATAACTTTTTGTAATACGACGATAAAATGAGTGACGGTTATAGATTTATGACTATTCTTGAATCGCAGGTCTATTACAATTTTGATAATGAGTGCAAAAATGTAGCAACGTGATTTTGTTGTGAAAATCCCTTGAAGGGCGGCTATTTTAAAGAATTAAGCAAATTGGAGGATAATAATGATTATTTATTTATTTATTTAACAATTAGTTTTAACCGCGTATATTATGGTAAGATGATTCGCGTAAGATTTATAACAGTTGAAGTAGGATGTGGCCTCGGTCTACTTTAACGTAAAATACCTGTAATTAGTCGAAGGTTACAGGGAAAACACAGAGGCCTTTAGATGATATCCTGTCTCCTGGCCGAAATTTGAAATCGTAACTCCTAATTGAGAAGCAGGACCGCAAAAAAGCTTTTAAGTTAGAGATCTGACATTCTGACAGCGGCGAAGATGTCGATGTTGGTCTTCTGAGTCGCGCAACGCAGGTCTGAAAATGACCACAGAATTTTTCTCCGAAATTTTGGTATCTAACCATAAATCCATACGGCGTTACAGCCCAAATGAACAACAACGAAATTATTGACCGAATGTGAACTATCTCGGACGGCGGTGTTAGTAATCTTAAACCTTTCGGTCAACTGACTAACTAACGAACTCCGACACTGAGACGTCGGCGGATATTCATCCATTCAACAGATCCTTGCTGTTATAAAAATAAATAAATAATCACTGTCATTCAATCCCATCGTGAGATCACAACTTCATAATCTATATCCCCCCGGGTAAAAGTTAACTGTATCTTTCCGTCTACGTCTAGGTACACCAAATGATCTCTGTATATCAGATATTCGGTTTCGAATACATTCCTTGGAAACTTACGTGCTGCATGCCTTAATAAAAGGCTATTATGCAAATTCTTTGAATGATATCCTATCCTCCGGGTCCACCTGAGTAGGAAACTTCCTCCATCGCTACCTGATGACGAAGACAGTTTCCGAAACGTCGAATTTACAAATATAATGGAAAGCGACTGAAGCTAATAATTTTATGAAAACAGATTTCTTGAAAGGCAAGAATTTTATCAGTACATATATTGTGTTTGTGTTGTTATCAGACATGCAATACCAGTGGAGCGAGCTACATCACGAGAGAAGGGCCAACCGCTTTGCATGTCTCAATACTATCGTCTCTTCACGTCATATCGACAGCCAGGGAAGACGCGAGACTTCATCTACACCAAAATTAAACACGGAGAAGGAGATACAAATCAGGGAACAGAAAATATAATTGTGGCTTGCAGGAACCATGTAAGCTTTGAAACTTATTAAATACTGAAGATGACTGTCTTCTGGGTTATAGTGCCATGTAGTATGGTAGAAGTTTACCAGTTTCAGAGGTACTCGCTGCCTCCATCATCAGGGAAATAAGGCAACAAGGAGCTCTGAAATGTTAATAAACTTCTGCCAGACTACACGGTGCTACAGCTCAGAATAAAACCATCTTCGTAATTGTCACAATTAGAATTTCAAATACTACTGATGAAAAGTTGATAACAACATAACTTACCATTAAAATGAACAGAACATCGTCCAGTACTTAGGCAACCTCTCATTTTTATTGGACACTGCATAACCAAAGCAGCATATATAACTGAAGATATGGAAATTAATAAAGTAAGTGAATTGTCCCCCACAGTTGTATGTCATGGCGCTGAAACCAAGTGAGAAGAACAGGCTAACAGAAGACGAAATGACCTTCCAGTTTCTACACATCCTTCAAGATGCCTCCTGTCAGCCGTTGTCTCCACCAGTAGGTATCCTCACGTCTGAAAGGAGAGACACCTGGGCAGTTGCTAGAGAAAAACTCAGACAAGGTGAGACAGTTTTGATACCATAAATTCATATACTTCAATTTAAAGATGCAGCTTATAAGAGAATAATAATTTGTACTTCTGTTACAGAGTTAAAAAACACATGAAAATACCTGCATAAAATTAAATGTAAATATGAGAATAAAATTAGTAATATTTAATTGGAATTGGGGCAAATGAGGGTGTTGAATTACAGTAATAAGAACAGTGCAAGAACATGGTGTTAAGTAGACACAGTCTTTTGCATAAGAGAACTTAATAAATGATTTGATATGACATTTCAGTTGGTACACGCAAAATTAACAGTCAAATCTTAATTTTATTTTCATACGAGAAAGAATGCTGACATAGCACATTTTCTTCGCCATGTTTTTTAAGTTTCTTTTATCCCTACGCTAAAAGTTAATTAAAATCTTCAACTACGCCTATTTCATTCTCTTCTGTCCGTGCATTTGCACAACATCGAAAGGTTTCCTTTTGACACTTCTCTATTGACCTCAGATAAGAAAAACAAGCAGAACCTGGAGGTCATCGAGAACGCCCTGCTGCTAGTGTGTCTTGACGAGCCTTTACCTGCAAGCTTCAATTGCCGTACCCTGCGAAGTGACGTGCCAGAAACTGTAAGAGGTCACATTGTGGATTCAAGAGATGAAACAAATATGTCTCATCAGATGATTCACGGTGGAGGAAGTGCGGCTAATTCAGCCAACCGCTGGTTTGACACGACAGTTCAGGTGGGAGCATCATTCATTTAAAAATCATAATCCCAATGCAGAGTTTCTGGAATGTACTGACTGACCCACAAGTCTCAGATTTTACTGAAACAATTACCTGTGCCAATCTACCTTGACGATGGCGTATGCAATTGCTGGCAAAGGATCCCCATGCCATTTACCATGAAACTTCTGTTTTGATGAGATGATAATGTTGCGTCATATTGTGATGATTATAATTGTTTAATTTTAACCGTCTAATCACAATAAATCGAACATTTCGATAGAAAGAGCATCATTTTAATATATTTTAAATATTTTAAATATTAAATGTTAATTGTAGTAATAATATTTTAATATTTAATAAAATATTTTATTGTGATTAGACGGTTAAAATTAAACAATTAAACAATTCTGTTTTGATGATAAACAAAATATACCAGCTTCAGTTTTATAAATTAAACTCAGCACAAAAATATTTTATGCCCTACACTGCATTTTTTATATATAAATTTAATTCACAATAATTCATAAATGCCAATTATATCGCCTGTGTCGCAATTTGTTAAAATTCTTAAATAACCCTATAGCATAGCGTGTTCACTGATTAAGGTTAATTAATGCATCTGTAACTTTCTGGCTCCTGGCAGAAACTCCTATAAAAATATAAATTGATTTTATGAAGAGATAATTGACTCGTACAAAAAAAAATCTTATAGTGCTCGGCAGTACGTCATGTAGTTCCATACAGGAGCTAGGAATTGACAGGTGAATTGAACTTTATGTGTACGCGTATTCATAATTACAGAGTGAATTTTATGCGACAGACTTGCACATAAATCACAATTTTTAATAAGATAATAAAATATAAAATATTTAAAATATCATTTCACGTTCCGTATCGAATGATCGATTTACAAATTGGAACGTATTTTAAATATTTTATTATCTTATTAAAAATTGTGATTTATGTGCAAGTCTGTCGCATAAAACTCACTCTGTAATTATGAATACGCGTACATACAATGCATAATTACACAACTGATATTTCACATACTGCACGAGTAACCTGTCTTTCTAGATCATAATTTCTAGTGATGGCGTTTGGGGGCTGTGCTATGAACATTCGCCATCAGAAGGTGTGGCTATTGTTCAGCTGATGGACGATGTGCTCAAGAAATGCGAGAGCATGCCTACCGCTCCCGATAACATTCCAAGCAACATCCAGTGTCAAGCCCCGCAAAGATTGGAATGGGTGATCAATCAGGACAGTCACCAGTACATACAAGACGCCATTCAGAATTTAGATTTGTAAGTGTAGTAGTAATAAGATAAATTTTACAAAGACAATTTATAACTATGTGAAATTTCAGGTTCTAACAGAGGCAAATATTAATATGGCTGTCTTCTGTGTTGTTCTGCCCCGATCAGGGAGACAGCCAGCACCTCTGAAATATCAGTAAACTTCCAGCAGACAAGAAGACAGCCATTGTCAGAACAATACATCTTAAATCAATATGAAATATTTTAAAATTAATACGAAAAGAGGAAATAATTAAAGAATAATATCACCATATTTCATAATAAAATAAACAAGTTTTACAAAGCAACATAATGAAGATGACAAGGTATTTAGGCATGAATAGAATAAAATATGTAGGATTTGAGGTTTTCACAGCGGTGAGTATGAAGATTTCTGTCTTCTGAGTTGTTGCGCTGTGTAGTCTGGTCGATGTGAACCAACGTTTCAGAGGGCATACTGCCTCCGTCATCAGAGTATGAAGATTTCTGTCTTCTGAGTTGTTGCGCTGTGTAGTCTGTGATGAATATTCATCGCCCTGATGACGGAGGCAGTATGCCCTCTGAAACGTTGGTTCACATCGACCAGACTACACAGCGCAACAACCCAGAAGACGGAAATCTTCAGAATAAAATATAATTGTACTGCAAAAGAAACAGAAAAAACTTTTGACTGTTGTGGACTGAACATAATATGTCACAATAAACTCTTTAAGCTAAATGAGGAGCAATTATTTTCGTAAAGCCAGATACATAATGACTGTACCACTAGTTCAATAATAAATCACAAACCTTCTCTAATTTATATTACAGAATGGTCGAAGATCTGGACTTCTACGTTTATCGCTTTCCTGGATACGGGAAGGAGTACATCAAGTCTGTAAAATGTAGTCCTGATGCCTATATACAGCTGTCACTACAGTTGGCATATTTTAGGTAATAACGTGTTAGAAAATTAAACTTTTATAAAAAAGCAGCATATATCATGACGGCAGACGTCTGCTCTTTCTAAGTAAGGCATGAGCATTGCTCAGAACACTTAGTTTTAGAAGATAACAGTAAAGAATAAATTTAGAAATCATAGGCTTTCATGTAAGTAAAGATTTATTATATCAATATAACAACAAATCACCTGAATCTATCATCACACCTACAACATGGGCACAGAATTATTAAATAATTAAAGAAATAATCAGGGGCCGCGCGGTCTGAGGCGTGGGCCTTGTGCCGATTGGTCGCTGGGACCGTGGGTTCGAATCCCACTCAAGCCACTGATGTTTGTCCGTGTCTGATTGTCAGGTAGAGGCCTTGCGACGGGCCGATCCCTCGTCCAAGGAGTCCTACCAAAATGTCTATAGATCGAGCCAACTAAAAAAATGTTGGGGTACCGGAAAATGTACAAACATTGTTAAACCGGAAAAAGAAGAAGAAATAACCAGTGTCAAGAATAGGATGACCTTTTAAGTTGCATGTTGAATAATAAAAACATTGCAGTGATCATGAAGAAACTGCAATAGAATGGCTTGCCTAGAAGTTGGTGTACAACAAAATATCTCAGGGAATTGTCTGCATAGTACATGGCATTGTAATGGACTCCATTATCTTGCTCTATGGTACATTTTTATTGTTACAGAAGGTGGATGGCAGCTAGTGTGGTGGCACTTCACTGGGGAATTCCCTCTGAAATTATATAAAGAATTTCAGTTCCAAGTTTTTTGTTTGACAGTATGTAGAAGGGTGTTGACTGTACACCACATATACTTCAGGAAACATACGGTGTTCAATGTAATTTTGATGTAATAATGTCTGCTGTTTTATATGCAGACTGTACCATAAACTCGTGGCAACTTACGAAAGTGCGTCAACACGACGTTTCCTACTGGGTCGTGTGGACTGCATCAGGTCAGCTCATAACGAAACTTTGCAGTGGGTGATGGCCATGTGCCATGATGAATCTGGCACTGAAGATATTCAGTCTGGAAAACGGGTAACCTTCAGTCTCTATGATGTGAGTAAATGTCATCATTTATTGCTGAAGATGGTCATCCTTGGCATCTGTGCATGATCGAATGCAATGCTCCATATTTTTTAGAGACTGGTTTATCTCAAAATACCTCTGACCAAAAAGGTCCTCAAATTAAACACATCATATTTTCTGCTGTGAAGCCTACAAAAATTTTCATAATAAGAGATAAATTTTTTCTAAAACTCTAGTACGTACTGTGAAAAGAAAACAGGAATCCATTGCTTCAATCTCAAAAGCATGCGTGGTTCCCACGCTTAATTATTGACATTAAGGGTTAAATAAAAGATACTGAGTTGGGCAATTTTGACCTCTATAAAATCTACTTAACACCAGCCTAAAAGTAGGTGAATCCTATCAGTATTCCTTCAGTTCTCTCTACAGCTCATTTCAGAAGTATTATGGCAGTTTTACCAACAGAAAGGGAACTCATTTCACTGTTCTTGACGACAGGCACAACAGAAGCTTCAATTATTTGATGAAGCGATGAAGAAGCAGACAGAGATAATGGTGGAGAACATTCTAGGCCAGGGTATAGATGTCCACCTTCTGGGTCTCAGAGAATTGGCCAAAGACCTCGGAGAACCCATACCAGATATTTTCCAAGATGACGTTTACAGAACTGCCAATCACTTTTCTTTGTCTACAAGTCAGGTACGATAACTCACCTCAATTTTTGAATTCATTATTCTTGTACTTCACTATGTTAGGGCAATTTATAAAATAATAAAAGATTAAGATATCTCTGCTACATGTAGAGGGTTTCGAGGTAAAGTCTCGTGTTTTAGAATTTGTCTCAGTGATTTCACTCGTGAATTTAGCAACGTATGAAAAGAAAAGAAAAAACACCAAACTCTCATCTGCTATATTATTACTAACCATGAAACTGCATTAAATTTAAAAATAAAACAATATAAATGCAGAAGTGATATATATTCTTCAACTAATTTAAACTGAAATCATGTAAATGCAGGTGTTACTACTGCAAAATGTTTGTTTCAGGTACCTACAAGTTCGGACAGTTTCATGGGTTACGGACCTGTTGTGCCAGATGGTTATGGTGCTTCATACAACCCCCGCTCTAACACCATTGTGTTCTGTCTATCTGCATTTCATTCATGTCAGAACACAAGCACATGGAAACTAGCTCATAGCCTGGAGGAAAGCCTGAATGCCATGAAAGACATGTTGAGCAGCAGACACACGAAGAAATAGTAATTTGTTACTCTACTTCTATGATGTACATAGACCTTTATTTCAGGTCAAAGTAGATTATTTGTTAATACTGTTAGACAACTGGTGGTCCCCAGGAAAGGTGAAAAGAGAACAAGTGAAAAGCAGAATAACGTAATACAATTAAGCAAACATCAAAAATTCACCTCCCATGTCCCATGTAGTGTAAATGAACTTGGAACTAAAGGCATTCAGTTATGCTATTTAGATTATTTAAATATGTTTTTTTCAGCCTCAAACATAATGTAGCATCATATGATATGGGAATACCTCAGTCAGGATGGCATATATTTCAGTTAAGATTGAACCACAAGCCTCCCAAATACAAATCTAGAGGATTACTGCAATGCCTCCTTTACTTCTTAAATAAGAAATACTTACAGATGTCCATGGTGTTATCATTCCATCCTAACTATATGTCCAGCCCATTGTATTTTCTTACATTTAATTATTCTATCAATATCAGGTGACCTATTTAAATTATATAATAATATTTAATGGAAACTGGAGCTAATATTGAAAAAATATTCTTTGCTCCCACCATGTTAGTTCTAACAATTACACAGGACAATGAGAAACAATAGGTTCCAGACATGTCGGTAAATAGTGTACAACAATTTTTGGTAAAATTCACAATGCTGAAATAAATATTGATTTAATTCCAATGCAAGGAAGTCTTCAACATTTTGAACTGAAAACTAGTGTGTCTTCCTTCCTCAGAACTCTTCTGTCTCCTGAAGGTAATTTGAATTTACAGTGATCAGATTTAGTATAAATTCAACACTGGATCTTTAAGAAAATGCTAATTACAATAAGTAAGTTAATCTTTTATATCAAATAAAAATAAACATTATATCTGCAAAACTTTAAGTAACCTACAGTAAACAATTAACAACTATAATGCTCCAAGTTGTAATTAATTAATTCTAATAAACATAATATGCACCGTGCTTTCATGTTCCCTTTTCACTTTTTCATGGGTATCTGTTATAAAAAGAAGGAATATTGTTTGTGTAGAAATATATGTGTACCATATGAAAGAAACTGGATCAAATAATAATATTAACTTTGCAGAAGGAGAGCATAAAAAATATATTCAGAGTGAACTGAAGTCTTCTAGGTTGTGATGCCATGATTACATAGTAACATAACCTCTAAGACCACAATTCACATTTTCATAACCATGAGAATCTCAAATTCCAGAATTGTAATTAAACAGAATTTTGTTCTAAAAGTACTTCAATCACATTTAGTGTGACATCTTCATGAGAAAAAGTTGCTTCTAAAATAACAACGGATTTATCATAGCCACACATCTCTTAGATTTTTAAACTACTCCGATTGTACATAAGGTGTACATACATATACAAAGCATGATTGTGTTCCTTAGGATTTGTTCCCAGAGAAAATTGTTACGGTTATTTAAAACAAAAAATATTTATATTTTTATGTTTGCCTTAGGATTTCAGCCATATTTGGTTAAAATTTAAACAACATGCCTACCATTTGAAGGAAATATATGCACATAATTATATCTTGGAAAACAAGGACAGAAAATGGATTAACATTTTCATTGCTTACACTGCTAAACACACAGCCTTATGCAAGTTAACAATTAAAGTGTTAAAAGAATTCAAATTTTGTTTCCCTTATAAGAAAGGAAAGTTGAGTATGCCCTTTCTCATAATGCAGAAACTAACTTCAATTGATTGATGTTGTTATGTACATAATATTAGAAAACTTATTCATTATAAAATAAATATGTTATTGTTATTCTGTTTTGGAAATGGGAAATTGCTTAGTGATGACGTTTGTATACATATGTTAAATAAGTGGAAAAAATTCCTCATACTGAAATTAAGTATTGAAAGATTAATTTAACTGTATTAACATATTTATAATATTTGTAGCTTAATCTGGTTATTCATATTTATTTTAATATACACTATGTTTATTAACATGTACAAAATGTCTGCAACAGACATTTTGTTGATGATGTTTTGTACGCAAACAACGTGTCTTCAAATTACACATATCAAATATTGCAGAACTGCTTTTCAGTAGAATTTATTACAGAAATGTTTTGTAGACTATGTGATATGAATCAATATAATTTATTACATAAATTGTTAAAATATACACATACACACCAAAAGCGAAATGTTGGACTGTAAATGCATATTACTACATGTTGACTTGACCAAGATGAATATTATATCTGTTACACATTACTCTTGTTCTTTTATATAAGATATTAATGGAATTGTTGTCACACATTTTTATTTAGAAGCTATTATAGTCCTATAATTTATTAGTAGATAATTACTGTATATAGATTGATTAGGACTACAGTGCGTGTATTAGCAATATACAGATATGTAGGAATTTCATCACCATGTAACTCTAGATAGACTATCATGGGTTCAGATAGCATCCAATTGTTAGGTTGTATAGCACGTATATATCCAACACTGAACTACGTGTTGATCACCTAAATAAAACATCAAAGTTTATACTGGTTATGTATCATTATGTTTCATGTTGAAAGAAAGAATATTAATTCAGTTATATTAATATTACAAAAAATGCCTATGATATTTGCACAAAGAAAAATAAATCACTTTAATCATTATTCCAGGTTAACTCACAGCAGTTAAATCCTAGGGCTTATTGGTTATGAACCTAGTATATTAATTCTATCATGCAAGAATTAGTATTTTATTATCTTCCTAGTTCATTAAACTGAAAGAAATATCATTTTTGAACGAAACTTTGGGAAAAAAGTAAAAAGTTGTACTCTTATTGAAGTAAATATAAATACAAATATATTTGTGATTTTGCATACCTCATTGATGTTGATGTTCACTTATTACAGATAAATGTTTATTATTCCAGAGCTAAAAAACACTACAGATGTTACATTCCATATAAATATACATTACTGTTTTGTATTATGTTAGAATACATGCAAATATATAAGAGTAATGTGTTGTATAGTCTGAACATAGAACTGATACAGCAGTTGTAATAAAAAAGGTTATGTGTTGGTCATGTGATGCTTATGGATAAAAAAAACCTTGATGCAGAAATCTCTGGGACTGAGGCAGAGATTGTAGGTAAGATAATATTAAATGGTTCCAGGATTTGGTCCAATGGTGGATTTTTGTGGTGATGTTGTTAGACTCTAATACCAAACAGTGTATAATTTGTGATCAAAGTAGTGTGTGTCTATATAAAGCACAGGGGAGTATTTTGCCCAGATCTTGCAGGGGAAAAAATTTCCCATTATATTATTTAGTAGAATTTCTAAGAGACAGAAGATGTTGAAAAGAAATTAATTGTCAAAATGCAGTGTGAACTTTGATGCTATGAATCCGAGTGACATAAAGTTCTTATATTGTAAATTCAAATAGCTTCCTATATAGTTGTCTTCAAAAATTGGCACTATTAGTGTACATTATACTCAATACTGCTAGTATACACCTGATGAAATGTCAATTACAATTTCTTTAATTGTATGATTGTGGATTAATTGTATCAGAGTGTGAAAATGTGTGGTTATTTCAAAACAATGAAAATGGCATACACAATGCTTGAAGTGGGACAGTTTGTGAAATATTTTATGATAAAAGAAATTTGTGGCTGGATAGTTCGCAAATCCCTTGAATTTTAGAAATTTGACAAAATAAATTCCTGTTTGAGGCTAATATTATATCAACCTAAAATACTCATGACATTAACGTTTTCCCTCGACGGAAGCTTATTACCATGGTGACCAGGTAAATGGAATAATAAATTAATCAAAGACATGAGGTCAGAACAACTCTGTGCTTACACTTATTTTATTGTTATTTTTACTGTATTTTGTTGTTCTTACAAAAAGTGAAACAAAAAGAGGGAGAAAGAACATGAAATTTTGGCATGGTTACCGGCTGTTAAGTGAAACGATTTTGGATCTCGTTGAAAAGAAACAGGTTAGCAACATTTTCAGTTCCACCCCACTTCAAGCACTGAGTACAGAAGCTTGTAATATGAATAAATGTATTTATTCCTGTATATGTACATGGAAGAATGTGGCCATGAAAGTTTGGTGTGGATTGTAATGTATATCGAATGCTTTATGCAATGGGAAAGAAACACAGGTATGCTTATGGAAGTGCAGAATATAATATGTAACTAAAAGAGATAGATATTACTATGGAACTTCATTAAATTTTTCCAGTACAAATCTGAAATATCTGCTATTATATTCAATAAGTTACTTTAATGATGAGAGGCGACTGTGTTTTACATCCAACAACTGACCTAGTTCATAAATGGTGGCAGAGTAAATTATTTAATTATTTCAGTACAGTTTATTTTAAGAGGAACTTGGGTGAATAACAAGCAGATTCACTATGATGAAGAAAGTTTTCAATGGCTGACATTGGATTATGCAGCAATAAACATAAGGAATCAGGTCTGCAACTGAAAGAATTTAGGTGAAGTTCATGATGATACTATGAACAGAAGTCAAGAGATCAGTTTCAATAATAATTCTACACCATATATATCTATCTCTTTTTGATGCAATGAAATCAGAACTACTATATGTTGTGACAACACTATTTAATACGATCTGTCTTCTATCTAATTTCAAACTTGTTTTGTCCCACATGACTTTAAAAAAAAGTGATCATGTGGGCGCCCGCACAGTGACTCTTGTCCATTCGAAGTAGAGCTTAGAATGAAACAACATATATCTATGAGGAAAATACACTTTGCATTTCTCTATATGCTTAAAAGCAACTGTACTGCTGTAGACTAGCTTCAAAATATTGCAAGAATTGTACATGATGCTTCCTAGTGTTCAATAGTCTTGTTTAATGAAAACGCAGAATTGATGTAATTGAAATATGTGTAAATATTGAAACATCAGTGGTAAGAACAAGTGATTTAGTGACAGAGTTATTTAAACTGTTTATTCAATAGAAGCAAACTTTACTTTCTTACAGGACAAAATAATTTAAATTTGTGTTAAAAAATAATCAATTGCAGAAAAATTAATTTCTATTGTTGAAACCAAACACAAGATATATATGTGTGCTTTCCTTCAAGATAGTGTTATTAACTGCTACATTCAGGGTCATGATTACATGGGAAAATATTGATGTAATAATTGTATTGGGGGTCACAGTGGCCGCGCAGTCTGAGGCGTGGGCCTTGTGCCGCTTGGTCACTGGGACAGTGGGTTCGAATCCCACTCAAGCCATGGATGTTTGTCCGCGTTTTTCTGTGTCTTGCTGTCCTGTGTACAGGTAGAGGCCTTGTAACAGGCCAATCCCTCGTCCAAGGAGTCCTACCGATTGTCTATAGATCAAAGCCAATGTAAAGTTGGGACCCACAGTGCACGGGTCGTTCCAGTATCCAGTAGTAATAATTGTATTATATATATATATAATGATAAGCATCTGAGCATAAAAATACCAACACTTTGCAAGCAGACAGTAAAGTGATTCCACTGTGCATAACAAAATTACTTCCATTTCATATGTAAAAATACAGAACTATCAGCACATTCCCCATTTTAACATATTACTGAAGTAATTATTCCACCAATTCATTCAAGTTGTGATCATGTGGAAATCATTACTATAAGTCAATTGAGAGCTCACTTACAGCTCGTACATTTGATGCAAAACAACCCATCTTATCACTAAAATCAGTTTCTTTTATTATTTAAAATATATTAGATTTTCTGCATTGGATATTCAACTTATATAATCTACCCAGAACTTTGAGCCAGGCCAACTCAATCAGTTGAAGGGCAGCTATAGGTGGCTGTAAGACAATGGTTT
The DNA here is from genome assembly GCF_000696155.1 of Zootermopsis nevadensis. Next base: position 357,132 of record NW_019059980.1, on the reverse strand, counting down.
GCTCCCTTATACAAGAGAACATTTTCTCTTTGGCTCTGGTGTTCATCTAGCCTCCAATAAAATTGTGTGTCCAGAGAGAGAAGCTTACGTCTCACATTTTATCGAGTCAGTTACCGTGAAAGCTTCAAACCCTCATTTCTATTTAATGCTGAGGTCTAAATGCATCAAGTTTTACCTTCATGCTCCCTATATGCCACAATAAAATGGTAATTAGGTAGAGACAATTTTATTTAGAAAATACGCACGGCTCTACTATGTTGTAGGCGCAGCATCATGAACGTAAGCTGTGGAACAAATGGGAGTACTACCTACTACTACTCAATATGAAGTACAATCTTAAACGTTACCTGCTTCATAATAATCTGATAATATCTACTTAGCTGAAAAGGATAACTTGTGTGTGTACAGATTTCTTCATAACTGTCGCAAGCTGCTGCTCTATGTAAATATCATTTACATACTTTCTGCAAATGTAGCATATTATTGTGATACAAATGGACAGAGCTGTACATCTAACCACTTGATCTTACCACATTGATTTTTCCTGCATGCATGGGAGAACTGGGGAAAAAAGAATACTTTTACATTTCAATGGCCTTCAATTCAATGTATAGTACTTTTTTGTAGATTGTATACATTACTATACTATAAATGTAAACACTTGGTCATTACGTACATATACTTCCAAGGGAAAATATATATTAGTATTTTGTTTTGAACATATATAGCATTATACTACTTGCTAATCTCTGGTACACTGTTAAAATGCAGTTAAATACAGAATTAAACATATCACTGAGAAACACATATCAAGAAATCATACCACAGATATTTTGTGATATGACAAATATACGTTGATAAGGAAGGTTTCAACGAAGTTAAAATAGTTTATGTATATATATGTACCATAGGACAAACATATCATAGAATGTAATTTTTATTACTGTTCCTTGTTTAAATGTTAGTATTTGAAATAAAAAGCTTCAGTCACTGCAGTAGTGTGCAGGTTGGAACATTATTTGTATGTTTAGAAGTCTAACTGAATTATTAACACTTTAACTGCCATGCATTTAAGCATCCTGCTATGATCCTTAAGTTTAAGTACTTGAGTATTTAATTTGACTGTATTAATAACACAGAAATTATAGAAATACTGTAGTGATGGCTAAACGCTGCATATTATGGAAATCATGATTTGAAAGGTCTGCTCCATTTCAGGGTAATAAGTGTTTTAAAATGTATTCTTTAACACTTCTAAATTTATCAACAACTATGAAACAAATACAAATCCCCCCCCCCCACCTCCAAATGAATTAATATTATCTGTATCAAGTTTAATTCACATCCATTAAGTCATGTAAGACATACAATGTAATGTAATGTACTTGTTGCATTTTATATTCATTGATGAATGTAGAAAGTTCTTCCCTCAAATTCAGTCTGAGTTGCAATAAGTGATGTCAATGTTTGTTCTTATATCTACAGGTTAAGAAATACCAAAATATTACAGGGCACGTGGTTTGAATGGATGTATTAAGACTGTTAAGATGCTTTAACAAATACAATTTACTGATCACTCGTGCTAGGAAAAGAAATAAAAATTATTCCACTTAGGATTGGCACTCCCTAAACCTCACAGTGATTACAAGAATTCTTGTTCATGGCAGTTAAAAGCAAATTGTTCAACCAGGAATACATGACATATTTTACTGTCTACAAATGAAAAATTTATATGTATCTGTGATGCTGGATTAATGTCACTTCTGAAAACATACAGAAACCAATCAATATTTATAAGAATTCAGAATAAGAACTATGTTAAATGTTATTTGTGATGATCAAATTTACAATAAACAATAAAAATGAAAGGTAAATTTGGATATTTCAGTAAATTTTATAGTTTCATATTTACCCATAACCAAATCCTACGCTGAACAGGCTACTTACTCCCTGTGAAATAATGTGTGTATGTATAATACAGGCAAATAAATATTATTTACTAATGGTTCTAAAACATTTTAAAATCTATTAATAACCCAGATTACCTTACCAATCCTTTCTTATCCACCATCCACAACTGCTCTTATCAACCCTGAAGATGCAGACAATATCTTCCATCACAACTCAGAGGACTACACTTTGGAATATGAACGTCAAGCCAATAGGAAATGAAATCATACACAGACGTCCTTCTTGTCTGTAACTGACAAACAAAAATATAGGCTGATAAATTGAACGTGTAGAAGAGGAAATTTCATATAATGGGTATCAGGGATGTTATGAGTTTCAAAACATCCCCACATCAAGGGTTGTCAGGACAACTGCAAAGGCAAGCAAGGATCAGGTAAGCAAAATGTTAGTAATCATGAAGCATTACTGTCAGATAGTTACGAAAGTTAATACAATACATCAAGCTTTTCATGGCACAATTGCATTAAAAGTTTTCTGTGTAAATTTTTCAATAAGATTTTGATCTCTTCTTTTCATCTTCAGAATTACTACAAATTAATTTATTTTCAAGAAAAAGACTCAATAGAACTGAAATTAAGTAAAAAGTACTGTCACTGGTTTCAAAGTAAGTTTGATAATAAACAGTGAATTTACCCCACTCCCTATTAATATACATATTTTTTTTTAAATATGCTACTTTTACAGATCCCTGGGAACAATAATTACATGTGTTTAGCATCTCTACTTCCCACCTTAAAGAAAAGTTTCTGATGCCTTTGCAGAACAGAATAAAAAGCATAATGACAGGAACTGGCAGAACGAAGCTTCAATTAATACTATTATTTTTGTATCATCTATGGCTAATGCTTCTGCATGAAATGTGGTAACAGGTTTTATTTGAGGTAACACTTATTCTGAAATAAGAATATTTTCTCTATACATCAATATTAACATGGATAAGTAGAGGGAATGTCCAGCTCTGTAACTTAAGGTCATAGTTTTATGTATGATTTTTATTTCCACAAAAGACTGTTGTCAGGAAAAAAAATGAGAGAAGACAACAAAAGTAGAATACTCCGAGGGATAAAGTACATTAATGATGTTTCTTTCTTGTATATCAACTATGACTTAAATATACCAACATGACACTCATCATATCTACAGACCAGGGAGGTCTCCAGCAAATTGTTCCATTCTTTAATGACAAGGACATATGTAACTACCAGAGTCTCACATAAGCAAAGATAACATGGCAAATTTATGTAACAATGGAGCTTCCAAATAAACAATGAAGTTAAGACTAAAAACACGTAAGCTTCATTAAGGAGTTTCGTAAATGTGTGAAAACGAAACAGTTGTTTCCTTATGTTTTACATATTACACATTTAACAAGTGAAATACTAGGACAGTGTCATAATATTTCACAACAGATTATTAAAATTTGGATTTTAATAACAAATTTATGCAAGTACAAGAGTTTGTTTGCAGTTATCACAAGTGTAAATAAGGATATTTCACACAGTACTTTTAAACACATGAAACAAATATAAAAAATATTATTGATGCAAAGCAACTAAACAAATCTAAATGATAATGGAATTTGATTGACAAGAGTTTCCTACCTATAATACAATATAATGAATTATATAATGGAGGGATGCACAAAACATGATTTGGGTGAGCAAATATTATTCCTGAAGGTTTTACACTGTACAAAGTTTGACCATACAAATAACAATTAAGAACACTATACACACATTTCACAATAAAGAATATTTCCAATACATAATTTTATACTGTTTCGGGTATTGTGATGGACAAATAATAATTTATCCTGCATCAGTGTGCCCATCGAGAAATCTGGCACAATAAATTCCTTCATGCCTGTACCAAATGACCACAATACAATATAATAAAAATAACTTTTATGCTAAATTTATGCAAATTAAGCTGCATAACAAGAGAAATCATGCGGATTTTATGTATACGTATAGCACTTTCATGTTAACTTATTCAAATACTGTAATGGAAACATGAAATACACTTACTTCATATAATTCAAGAATTATTAATAAATACTTCAAGAATAAGAGAGAGCTTATTAATCTCAAATAAAGACCAATTATTCTTTTTAAAACATGACACATTTATTAACCATGACATGCCAGATGAACAGAGCATTGAGAAATGAGATAAATTCTTGTCAACACAAAATTAAAGCAGAGTACACTGCTACCACTTCTGAAGAACACAGAAGTGTGATAAACAACATGTCACAGTAGTCTTCAGGGTTGTGATCTCATGTGGTCTTGTAAGATTTGAGGTTTTCACAGCGGTGAGTATGAAGATTTCTGTCTTCTGTGTTGTTGCGCTGCGTAGTCTGGTCCAACGTTTCAGAGGTCACACTGCCTCCATCATCAGGCGATGAATATATATTAACATCGACCAGACTACACAGCGCAACAACCCAGAAGACAGAAATCTTCACGTGGTCTTGCAGGCAATTATCATTGTTTCAGAGAAACATACTAGCTCTACCTTCAACGTGAAGTGCAAACACCAGTAAAAGCTACAAGATCACATGGAAACACACCCCAGAAAATCATAACTGGCATGTTCACTGCCATGAGAACCTCAAACTTCAGTGTGTTAGAGTAAAATACAAAATTTAAAAAACTGAAACCTGTTAAGCTGGCAATTGTGTTCCATAGAGTATTCCTAAAACTTTCTTTAAGTAAAGCAAACAGATGACTGACGTATGATAATTGTGGTAGTCTACCAAACTCGTCACACACCTTGGACGGTGAAAGACGAGAAATAATGCGTGGAAGCCTACGACAGAAGTACGGTGGGTTATAAAGGGCACATCTGGGCATGACATAATGGGATGCAGTACATAGAAATGAAAATGTGATTATCCTCACTTTACATTTGACACTGTGGGTTAAACCTGTAACTGTAAAATCTTTTAGCATATGGAGAATTTCAGCATATTTAAAATATCAATATCACATCTGTACTTACCTTACACATTATTTTCACCATGTTTCCAACTATTTCTCACATTTCTCATTGCTCATATTTTATATATCATTACATTGTAGTTATCTAAATGTATTAAATAAATGAGAGAATGTTTAGAGACAGTATTGTATATGATGTAGTGACAGAAACCCCACAAAGTTAAACTTATTTTTTCTCTTTTGGCAGTCAGAAAAAAATATTTAAAATAAAAGATTGAATCAATTAAAACGTATTACAGCAAAAAATATATATTTTGTAGGAATTTAAAGGTTGATAAAATTGTTATAATGGAAAATAAAGACTTAAAAAATTGTTTTTAGGATGAATGTTTACCAGTATGAGAGGGATAATTCCATAATTGTATGGCAGTATGAATTAACATTTACAGATTTTTCTTTGCACCAGAAATACTGTCAAAAGCCCAAGTAGCATGAGTAAAAGTGATAGAAATTAAAGAAACTAAAAACTAACCACTATTTCAAACAATGATACTAAGTACATAATGAAACACTGCAACATATTCTGTAAATAAAGCTTAAATAGCACAGTACAGCTAAAGCCTGACAGCAACCCCATTCATCAGGGGTGTGCAATCCTTTTCAGAATATGGGCCATACTGAAGAGATTATAAACCACTGCATAGTAGCAATAAATTTAATATTTCTTTATTAATAGATCTCACTTAATAATTACAGTTTTCTGTAAGATGAGCTTCATTTTTAATTTGTAAGTTTTACTTTTGAAAAGAAGTTAAGATGATGCCAAACTGCAATGCTTGTGGAACAAAGAAATTCCTTCTAAGAGGTTGATAAATTTCATAAATTGGATGTTCAATCCATTATTGGCTGCACAATCAGAGAGGCACTCAGCATGACACAAGTACACAAGGCACAGCCATACTGTTTCAAAATCATTGACAGTCTTTTTTTTAAGAATTCTAATCTAACCTTCATACCAACTGTAGAATACTTAAATAGCTAACAAAAGACCTTTGTGTGCAAGCTGATTAACACAGCTTGGGGCTATGTTCCACATGCACCTGCACTATCTCTGGTAATAGCTGCTCTCCTTTAGTAATACTGTCATCTATGCAGAAGAGATATTTACAAGATTCTTGACTGGATGGTTTTACATATCAGTGTATGGGTCTGCATGTACATGGCATCAATTAACAGAATAATGCTGCATCACAATTCTGACTGAATTATTAACAAAAGACATCGACCCTTCTTTAATATATCATTGCCACAGTTACATTATAATAAAAAGTAATCTCTAACCTAAAAAGGCAAAGACACGTATTAAAAAAGAGTTGTCCAAACAAAAGTATTTATGAATTTTTAACCTAATTTGACTTACAACAATCACTGACACAACACAGAAGTGATGCAGAATATGATGCTAAGAGATGAAGGAGTGTTCAAGAGGCTTCACTTGTTTGCTACATTATAAAAAGAAAGTAGCAACATACATCAATGATCAATTAAAATTATAACAACTTTTAAAAATATAAATATTGACATAAAAGATAAATCATCACAATATAATGTAATAATAGCTAATTTAAATAAAGCAATTAAAAGTGTCATCTGTTCAACCATCCATCCTACTCCTGATCTGACATGCACATATGCATGCTCACACATGCATGTATAATTAATTACCCATAACAATAAACTGAGTGCAATGTGTTGCATATAAATATGGGAGCAGCATATAATTACAGCAATGCAGAAGTAATTATGAACAGCAATGGATATCAAGACTTTGAAGGATCAGTACACCCAAGTGGAAGAAGACAGAATACTTTCCACTTATGAAAAGTCAATGAGAAATCAAGTAAATACAAATTTTTATAAGAAAGTAAAAAAATTCAATAAAAAGAAGATGCTTTTATAAGAACTAAATTAGAACTCAAGCAATACAACCTTTTACTGCCCACAGAATTTACATTTTGTTTGCTCTGCAACTAGCAATACTGTAACAAAGTGTCCATTTTGTTTAATTAAAACATTACATGACTGCCTAACAGTTTTGTTAATAGGTTATGTTTCATGCTCATACTGAGAATATCTGAATCACATTCATAAACCTAATGCTGTAAGTTATTAAAAATCACGATAAATATTTTTTTAAATTCAATCACAGATCAAAATACAATATTAAAAGATCTAACAGAATTAATAACAAAGTGCATCAGGTGCAACCATCAATTAAATTGCAACAAGCTTTGAATTCTTTTACTTTCAGAAAGCAACAAACAAAAATGTCACATATGCTATTTTACAAAACTACATACTCAGTTTTCTAAATCCCATCATAATTTAATATGCAAAAGAAACAGAAAGAAAATAGTCCTTGCATATAATTTCTGTCACTGTGAAAACACAGAAATTTCAGTCCTGAATTGCATAAAAATTTCACAAGAAATGGTTTGATATTATAGTCTTATATTACAAGAAGATATTAATTCACTAATCTGTATTCAGGAGCATAGCAAAGAATAGGTCTCTCACATTATGAAACTTGACAGTGAAGCAGTTAGAAGAAACCTGTCTCTAATTAATATTATATGTAAAAAAAGAATTTTTGATTTAAAATTGTTATATGCAATACTTTAGACAAACATTTAAATACAATCAGAAGATTCTAATTAGTCAATAGTTATTTTTAAACATTACTTTTTTCAACTTAGAAGCACAGATACTTCTCTGTTATCATCACCTACCTTTCTCTCAGAAGTTTTTCTTTTACTATAATGGAATCATCCTAGAATATATAATAATATTATCATGTTGACAGTTAGGCCAAACAATTAAGGTATCAGTTCATAGAACTGAAGTCCATAACAATGACAGAGAAAGGGGCATACAATCATATTTTGTATCGGAAAACATCTAAACACTAAATGCAATTGGAGACTTGCACACACTTTATGTGTAATAATGACTAATTATTCTATTTGTAATGATAAAAAAGTGGTGGTTTTCTTTCTTTTAACAGCAATTACATTCAAAAGCTTGGTTGTCCTTTAACAAGAATATAGACTTACATATGAAGTAGGATTCCTTGACAAATGATATAACCATACAGGAAAAATTTGAAGAATGATTCCTAAAGAGAACCACCAAAGAAATACGTGTATTTCATTCATAACAAATTGTAGTTTCAAGACAGAAAAAGGCTTGTTTTTTTCACATGCTTTCAAATATGTAAATTATTTGTTCTATATTTTGGTAGTATTCAGTTATAAAGTTTTAATCTCACTGATGTACTTTTGTTCTTACATTTCAATACTGTTTTGGCAACTGCTCATATTGAAGAAGAAAACAGACACATTTTCATAAATGTTCAAGATGACCAGAAAACACGTGCCAAAAAGTCCCCCCCTCCCTTTTCCATTTGTCAAAGCATTTTGAAATACAAACAGGTGGTAAGGAAGTTCCTGCAAATTCTTGTTTTAAAGTTATTTTGTGAAATAATTCACTGACAGCTCCATACTTGTAATCATAGACAAAACTGAGATGATTTAGTTTCTCATTTTTGCCTTAACAAGAGAGCCAACATCAAATTGCAAAAATTCTTCTTACCATACTAAAGCTGTTGAAAGCTTCTTACTATGTAATACATATTAATATATATATTGCACGTATTGCACCAAACTCTGTTAAAAATTAACTGTTTCCTACTCAACAGTGTGCAGTATTCCATATATATTACCTCAAGTTGTACGTCCATCATCTTCCTTACGGGTACCATTTTTCCATCACATACTAAAACTATGCCAATTGTTTCCTCAAGTATACAAAAATCTAATCCCTGACAACATTATCATAAATTCAAAATTTTAGAAAAAAAGAAAGTTTTTTATCAAGTATGATGTAGCTGGAAATTTCCAACCGTTACCTGGTTTAACAACACAGTAACAGTTCAGCACAATACAAGACAAATATGTGAGCCCACTTCTTATCTTCATTATCATATAAAATAAATACAATCATGCATAGAGACATCCATATCATAAACCAACAGAACATTCTAACCCTGCAATTTTTGTAAGTAAATACATTATTATTTGCTGGTGTTTACATATATGTTCACCCCTCCCTCTGTGCAGGATACTGTCAGAACATACTCCTACAGCTGTCTTCTATAATATGACACATGTTTATCTTGACTTCCTTGCATACCTCCATCTTGATCCTTCTAACCACCAGTTATAATTTAACAGAGGTTGGTGCAAACGGGTATCAAAGAAGCAGCAAGATCTGCTTGATCAATATTTGGTTGTTCTTCTCATTGTTGACTTTATTTCATTTGTAGTTTTGTCCCAAAGAAGACAATGCCTCAAATGTTTCTATTTGTGGGCAAATGTAAACGGAGAGGAACCAGAAACACCAGAACGGTGAAAATGAACATTTTGCCACTTGTTGTCGCGTTTGTGCCACACTCTAGTCTCCTCTGACTGCTGTGTGTGGGCTTGACCCTGCCTGAAATGAAGATAATGAGAATGAACAGATATAAAGTAAGTGTGTGAACTTCTTAAGATAACAAACATCGGAAATGTATATTTCATTAATATGTGTGAACTTCTTAAGATAACAAACATCAGAAATTTATATTTCATTAATAGTCTTCAGAAATCTTCAGGCTTGTTAGTTTAATATAAACTTACACAACATTCCTCTTGTACAATAAATAACATCACTAACTCTCTGTTACAGAATATTCCTTCAGCAGTTTGTGGTTTTCCACTTCAGAAATTTCCTGTTATGAAATCAGAAGGTTCATTACCATCATAGAAAGTCTACCACTGAACTTCATCCTGAACTTGTTCAATCCCATCATTTCACATTTCCAAAGTTCCCTCTTTTGCGTTTCCTAACTAAAATGTATTTATTCTCTTGTTTCCTCTGTTATCAACAACCAACAGTCATGGTGTCGGGCCACTTGTTGACCCATTTCAGCTTCAGTCATCCAAAAGTCTCTTTTAAGACCATCCTAAGTTCCTTAACCCATGAAGTCGGTAATTTCTTTAATAGTTCGGGAAAACTGTTTCTTTGAATTGAATTTTACTGAAAAAATAGGTGTAAATATTAAGAGTTAGTAAAAATAATACTTGTTTAACGTTTTATCAAAGTTATAGGTATAACATTATCTCGTTTCTAATAATCTACTTACTTGTCCATGTACTGCGTGAGTCTGACATATGCAATACAGGCTGCATCTTCTCCCAGCAAGTGTACATGTGGGTTGAGAATGGTCGTATTCACTGCTTTGCAGTTTTTGCCTAACACTGCAACACAGACACAAGCAAAAATAGTCTCTTCTCAACACATCTACATTTCATGTGACTGTCACTGGAAAATCCAATATGTATATCTTTGCTCATACAACAGTCCCCTATAAAATACAAGGAAATAAAACTTCTGGAAAGATGCCATAAATGTGAAACAGCTCAGTTCAGCTAAAGTCAAAGAAAACTTTGTGTTTAAACTCAAAAAAATAGAGATAAATCCATATTCATTGTACAGTATATCATAACATTTAAAAGACCATACCTGCTTGAATAATTTATGCAGACAATAAACTAGTAATTTACATTGGTTTCCCTGATATTTTACACATAAATTTAAAAATGAAATGCCATTAGGTTAGTTTCAGCTTCTATGAATATACAATTTGTCTTTTTTTTATTTAATAAAGAAACAATTTCATCTACGTGAGTGTACCCATCCTCCTGTAGTTATTTTTAAACTAGTATCAACAACATGACATTTATGACACATTACCTTCATACTATTGACAACCCCAACATAAACAGTGCAGACATAACAAATGGCACCTTTCACTTTAGGAACTAATCATATGTGTGACAAGTAATGTTTCTGTAACTTCTGCTATGTAGAAATAAAATAGAAAAACACAGTATCCATGAAAATATGAATATCTACTTTTCATTTTATAATTATAGATGTGGGTGTTTTTGAAGAGGGCACTCATAAGAATAAATTAACCTAACAGAGAGGAAGTAGCAGGAGGCTGAAGCAAAGTTAATAATAAAGAGCTTCAAAATTTCTATTCTACTACAAGAAAGTTTCTACAGCCAAGTATGAGCACTGGCCTTCCTGGCAAATTTTCTGCCAGCTTTTAAAATCTCTTTCTAGTACTTGGAAGGACTCTTTGGACAGAAGACAGCCTGTCTACACATGACAACAAAGCAAAGAAAAATGCAGACATATCTACTCTTCAAGTGAGATTCAAAGCCATGATCTCAGTCAAAACCCATTGTTATTAAAGACTATGTCATAGAAGATATCATAGATTGGATAGTTAGTCCTTTAAATAATATAAGTTACTGAGGCTGGACAGATTTACATGCAATAAACATTATTAAATGCACAACTTTGGCTATCACAGATAAGCCACTCTGAATGTCGAAAATTATCCAGTATTTTGGCAAACATTGCAGTTGCCATCTTCACGGTGTATATGTAATGGTTGGGCATTGTGGCAGCCTCGTGAAGGGCAGGCATTCTAGTGCCTCAAGTCTTTAATAGGTCTGAGGTATGCCACTGCAACACAAAATCAGCTGAATCACACATAAGAAATATATAAGAATTATGGGAACTCAGATGATGTGATAACAGTAACTGAATTAAAAGGTGAAAGTAAAGTTGTCCTCTTATTAATCAAGCACCACACCATGAAGAGGTAATAAGGAGAGGAGTTACAGGTCCATGTTTTCAACCCTCAACGCAGAAATTAAATCTTCATGATATGCACACACAATGACACACAAAGTGGATTCATTTTTGTATCACTGTGCTGATATATTCTAAACATGCAACAAATGTACTATAATTCTATGGGGTTTGAGAAAAAAGTGGATTACTTTTTCAAGTAAGCATAAGATGAATACAGTATATCAATTTAATGACTAAATGAAGCAAATAAGAAACATAAAAAATTACAAACTATAAACACAACACTAAACAAAATGGTAAATATTATTAAGAAGCAAAATAAGCATGGAAAATACATAGAAAAATAATGAATTTAATGAATTACAATCTATTAAACCATTATCTATAATACACACAGCAGAAAACTGTACACCAAAATAAGAGAAAGCCAGAGTTTTAAGGTTAGCTGCTTAGCCTTTCACTGTTCTTATGAGTCAAGCTAGCTATGACATAACGGAAGTACAGATATAACCACATTTAATGGCCATTAGCATCTTAGCAAGAAAATGAATGACATAAATATATTATAGTAAAACCGATTCACCTAATGAACCACCCAAGATATTCACTCAGGCATTATATTTGTAAGCCGGTTTGAATTCTTAGGACTTAACTACATCTCCATATTTAACTTTCTTTTCTCACACTGTCATTCATACACATAAACATAATCAGATATCTTGTTGACATCAGGATCATCTGACTTAATATGAGAATATTAAAATATTAACTTGAGATGAAACATGCTGTCTCACATAGAGGACTACATATAAAACAACAATACATAATTATTTTGCAGATTAATTAACACCGGAATATGTTTTTATAAGAGAAGATAGAGCCACAAGCAAAGTGGGGATATATCTTTGAATTTACTAACCAGCCTCATTCATATTCAGTGTATTTAAAGTATTTTAATTTCAAAATCCATTGACCATAACAAATGCATACTCACAAAATCATACAATGAGACAGACAAGAAATAGGGATGCAAAGAAAGTAGTAATTACCATTATCAAAGTAAAATTTGTGAAAGTCCATTCCTTCGACTAAATTACCTAGAGCCTCTGGCTCAAATGCGGTCAGGTGAGGGTCACAGATTTTCCTATAAATGGTAAGAGAACAAAACATCATTAATTTACAGCATTTACTCAACTGTAAGCTAAGGCACGATATTCATACATTTTTCATTTCCTACGTTTAAGCTTATGAAGACAATGGATGATTGCTGAGTGGTTATGAAATGATTGAGGAGAAGTTAAATTATGTGTAAAAGATAGTAAGCACTGCAATTTTCTGGTATTGGATTATTTTTTCCAAAGAGAAGAAATTTCATAGAACATGTTTCAATTGCCTGTAAATCTTATTACATCTAACACGTAAGAAAATGTATGCATAGCGTATACATTTTTGCCATGTATGCTCTGTTATTGCCTCTAGTCTGTCAGGACAAAATGCCACAGCTATTGGATTGTATTGACACATTTTAGTAACACTCCCTACTATAAAATTTCATAAAAATCCACTCAGCAATTCTCACATTTTTACATGTGGACTGACTGACACAGAAAAAGACATGGCAAAGCTAACAGCCCCATTTTTGCAACTTCATTGTGAACAACTCAGAAATTGATGATCACTTCATTATCAATGATATTGTCACATAATATTTAAACAGATATTGTTAAAAGATTAATTTACTTTTTGTCCAATTTTACTTGAAAATACACTGTTTATAGAAACACTAGTGGTTATCAACCATTACAGATTTCAAACAACTAGTTGAGCTGAAGAAAGTAGAATGCAGGTCTTTACAGGACTCTTGAAAAAGAAGTGGCCTGCTGTTCTATCATATTTAATATACATATGATAAGCTCAACACTAAACGCTCCTCTTTGAGGTTCAAATGCAACCATTTTTCTGTTTTTTGATAATGTTTCAGAATTCACTAGAAAGATGACCCTTTGGAAAAGTCCATCTCATTAGTATGTAAAATGGAACTTACGTGTATGCTTCATAATCTCCTGTGTTGATTGCTTCTATAAGCTGTTCAGTCATCTTAATGATCTCCTGTTTACGAGCTAAGGAGCAGAAAAGAAAAGAAATATAAGTACGACAGAATAGGTGATTGCACACTATCTCATGTTCCAGTGTGTCTTGTTTAAAAATTACATCTTAAACCATCTGAATGAATACTGAATTAAACATTTGACTTCAATTGACATGGTAATGTACAAAATTATTTTTATCTACATTTTAACTTAGGCAAATAATTGTGGCAGAAGTGAGTAGCAAAATACTTGGTGTACGATATATAATTGCTTTATTGCCCCCCCCCTCCCCCCCACACACATGGAGTAACAACAACCTGAAGTATTGTTAGGGCATCTGAAAATGGTCATAAACAGAATAAAACACAGTTCATATTAAACTTACAATTTATAAGTGTTAGGTTTTAAAGCTCAGATTGGCTATTCATGACATCATATTAGTTGATAAATAATTTGGGTTGAAAAATTATAATATAAATTATTTAATAAAGGTGTACAAGATAGTTAATGTACATATGTCAACATGGCAAAGTTATTGGTCAATAAACAAATAAAACCAAGTCTGCATGGATCAATATTTAAAAACTCAAACAGCACAGGTACCACTCTACACCACCACAACCACAAAACAGGTGTAAACTATCATGTAGGAGTATTATTACTACACAAAGACTGTCCAAACAAAAACATTAAAAAAACTAGATTTGTTAATTTCATCATACTAACCTTAAGTTTGTGTAACCAGCAATACCAACACTTTAATATACAGAATTCTAAATCATATTCAATACAATTTTGTACTTTGGAAGCACAGATGAAAGCACTGTCCACATTTCTTCCTCATATACCCATTATGGAACACTAATCCCGACACATGCTGACACCATATATTGTCATAAACTAACAATCACAACAAATTGTAAAATGCAAACTTCTCATCACTGTAAAAATGCAACATAAAATATCTTCCAGATAAAAGTAAGTGTACATTTATTTTACATAACTTCTTTTTTAGTAGTTAATAATAAATAAAACATAGACTTGTCTATCATGTTTAGAAAAGAGAGAGCTGCCAGGGAAGTTCACAGTTGAAAATTTAATAAAAATGTACTTTTTAAATGACTGGTATTCAACAATTACTCAACTGCTTCATAATAAAAATTAAAGCCTTATTCTGTACCTCATATCTTGCTTTGCAACTGAAAGAATAACTGAGAATAAACTCAGATTTTAAATTTGTAATTGTAAAATAATTACTTTTTAAGATGGCAGTCATCATAAGATATCATTAATGAAATATACTTACGAAAATTCCAAAAATCTTTAACACAACAGTGGGGCTCAATAAAAGAATTTTGGGAAGTACTGCTATAAATAAATGCCATTAATTAATTTATTACAGTATGTAAATAAAGTCATGACATCAAATAAGACCTCTAGTTAGGTTTTCAAAAGTAGTTTCTTTATAGAAACAAAAAGTGATAAGAAGATAACTTTTATCGATCACGTGATGTGACTTACACACAATCCAGCAGGCCATGTATCACTTTACATTAGCAAACTGCTGAATTGTTAACCCCAGAGTTAAAGTCTGACAAGCAGCCATATGAAACAGGGGCTTAAATACCTGACTTCCACATAATAAAGTTAAAAAATTTCTGACCACACTGGAACAAGTATTACTTGCAAAGTACACTTCATTCCTACCTGGTTTCACAATGATAAACTAATCTTCAATAAAAGTCATCAGACCAAAATATAACTGTACAATTTGTAAAAACACCAAATCCTGTACATTTGACAGCCAAACAGTGCAAAACGTGCAACTTCCAAGAGAGAAATCACAATACAGAAATGAGAAATAAACATTACAGTACCCCAGTAATATTTGTCACTATAGATGTGTGCAATAGGTAGCCTCTTACCTGAGCCATGGGAGTTCGTAGATAACTGCGAACAAGTCTTGTTTGGGCAGAGAATCCTTATTTCTACATGTGAGGGGAGGAGACCACCCAAATAGATTAGAAAAATCTGTATGGCTAATACAAAGGCAACCAAAGACTTCACACAGTGCTGTCAAAAAACAAGAAGTAACACTACAATTTGAAACATCTACATTGTGGGCTGTTGTATGTTTATGTGTACCTCATTGATGAATGACTTATGTACAACTTTTATAAGTTTGGGGTTTGAACATAACACACAGTACAAAAAGTATTATTACAGATAGATGCAGGAGTTTTCTACAGATGTCACATCTGTTGAAACAAGACCTGTAAGACAAAAAATAAAGTTATTCCAGATAGTGTTCTTCTGGGGTTGTAATACCGTGTTGTTATGTAGGTGAGTTCCAACATTTCAGAAGAACCTGCTTTTGTCTTCTGGGTAGAATACAGAGGCAGCTGGCCCCTTCAAAATGTTGATGACCATCTACATGACTACATGGTGTCACAGCCAAGAAGATAATAATCTGAATTTGTTTTCACCTCTGCTCTTATAATGAAAATATTGAATTTAAAAATCTAAAAATAGTTGAATACATGAGTAAAAACTCACTGTTTTGAAAGAGGATATCCATTATATGCTGCTTTGGTCAATTTATGTGGCAGCAATACACCACTTCCCAACAATTATTTATGATGCCATTATATCAAATATTTTCCTCTTAAAAATACTTCCCATTTGTCTGCCACATGGAGACAGTAGTGGACATGTTCAGATGGAAAAAGCACAAACAACCTTTTATCCCAGTCTGAGTATTTAACTGTGTAAACAAGACATTTTAGTTCTAAAGATACCGAACTCCAGCAAATGGGACTCTTTCAGTCAATTATAACTTTCAAGTGAAGAGAATCCTTTAAAATGTGAGAATAACTACAGAAACAGATGATTATTTTATGAGAACATAACATTAAGTTATATCCTAGATAAGCCCAATGACACTGGAATGTCTTCATTGTGTATTCACAGCACTGAGCAAAGGAAATATACATGCTTCTTCTGAATGAATCATACTCACTTTAAATGGTTGTGGAGATTGTACTTTTGTTAAAAAAAGAATCATTCAAAGCAATTGAAAACAGATAAAATATCATTTGTATGTAAATATATGTACAAATAAGGATGCTGATCTTACTATTATTTACATAAGTATGAAGTATGTGTGTATCATAGCCGCAAAACTATGTAACTTATAAAAAGTTCATTAAATATCTTAGTATATTCACTAACATATAAGAATGCTTCAATGGTTATATACATTTCTCAGAAAAAGCAAATGTAAAGAATCATATGTGTGTGAAACATTTCTAGTTCCAACAGCCTAAAAATAATATAAAATACCTACGAGACTACGCAGCTTCAGAACTCAGAACACTTCAATCAAGAATCTGTACTGAGGTTGAGGTTGAGGTACCTATGGTTGGAGTGGTTATGATACTTCTACTTACTGCAAAAGATTTAGCTTTTTCATACAAGATTTCATGATTTCATGAAAGCTCATTGCTAATGTGAATCCTGTTTCTGGATGACTGAAATGTGTAGATGTGTGCTGTATTTAAAACATTTTTGAAAGCCTTATCATAAGGACAGTAATATATCTGGTGCTCAGTAAGATGGTTTAAGTCCATATAAATTATTTTTGATTTGTAAAATTCTTACAGAGCTCCAAATAAATGTACAAAATGCAGCCCATGTCTACATGGTGTCACCACTCACAAACAGGAACCATATTTATGTTCATAGAGTCCAATGATGAAAGGGGTTACATACCAAATTAGTCCAATATGACACAAAAGCTTATAGCACTTACTTACAGAAGACACTTCTGTAATATATCAGTCAATAAATAAAGCACATGAAACATAAATCTTAAAGAGTAATGCATATTCAGTAAATTACATTATATGACATAAATAAAGTTTTTGCCACAGAAATTAAAACTACTGAACTACATTAAAAAGCAATGAAGTACTTGTAAAGGTACAGTGTAATAACTCATTTTTAAAATCTAATTTAATTTGATACGCTATTTCAGTAACTACAGCTGGCCATTAGTACTTAAGTAAGATTTAATTTAAGATAATATTTGCTGAATTAAATAAAAACCTTCTGCCCCAATATAATCTTCTATAAACAGAAAGATTGCAGAAAGAAATAAAACTTATATCAGTTTACAAAGAATTTTACACCTAAATTTTCATGTAAAACCAATTCAAAACTGATAATTCCCTGGTGTAAGATGATATTCTATGTTATATGAACACAAATTATTGTACAAAGGCATGATTTAGGATTCCCACTGAAAGAAGTGGTTGATTATTAACAATGTTAAAGAAAATCAATCATAATTACCCAGAATACTTCTACAGCATGGTACTTGATATAACATAGATTCACTGAGGACACAAAAATTTGATTATTGGCTTAGCATTTTTGAAAGTATCTCATTAAATCGTCATGGTCACTATTAGGTTCTCATGATGGACTTGCATTATGATATCTATCAATCTAAATATGACTGCTTTTCAGGCTACTTACTGATCTATAACCTTCTATCCCATCATGTAAATTCACTGGTAAGCAATCCGTTAAAGTGCCTTTCAGAAATATTTCAGTATACTAAATGTGGTAACACACCTCAACCGACTACATTTTTCTGAATTAGCTTCAGTTATGGGGCATAAGAGTATACTCTAACAGTTTTTAAATCTCAAAAGACTTTTAATACAATTTCATTACATTACAGATTTATATGAGTGTGCAGTCTAAGAAAAACTCCACAGAGTACTGTACCTCAGAAACAGTCACTCAGCTAATCAAGAAATGTCAAACCTGAAGGTTCACTAGCATGTTCACAAAAGCCTACAATTGGTCCTGTCCTGATCCATATGAATCCAGCTCACATCCTTACACCTTACTTTGCTAAGATATTTTTAATATTATCCTCCAATTTACATATAGATATCTCTTTAGATTTTCTGATTACAATTGTATGTACATTTCTCATCTCTCTAGTACATGTGCTACATTCCCCACCCATCCCTTTCTCCTCGACTTCATCACCCTAATAAAGACAAAGGTAAAGAAAATTAGAATAAAGGTGCACTCATATGTTACTCCATATAAAATATTTTAGGTTTGTTTTACAAAATGTTGTTTTTAATTTCATCTCTTTTTGCCAAATGCTACCAGGAAAATCAGACAAAGGAGGATGCAATGCATAAAACATGCAGCTAGCACATATGGGAGAGAATAAAAATGCACATAACATTTTTGACAGGAAACCTGAAGGTAAGAGACCAATTGACAGACCTAGACATATAACAGAAGAAATTATTAAAAAATATCTTAGACACACAGAGTATGAGGATATGGACTGAACAAAATTAAACACCGCATTTATTTTTTTTATATAAAAGAAATTTCTCACATACTTTAAATGCTGGAAGAACTGTTTACAGAGAACCAGTGACTGAAGTATTTGTTTCTGTAAAATGTAAATTGCATGTCTACACAATAAAAGCCATACTTTAACACTTCACTCACCATCTGCATCACCAGAATCACATCTCAATAGCTGGTATCCTGCAATGTCCGAATCCTCTGCCAAACAGTTGTTATACACAACAATAAAATTAGAAAAAATAAAGTAAATAAACAGATGTGAAAAAGTATACAAGAATGAGACATGCAAAATGCAGTGAGAAAGAAGTCTGGAATAAGATCTGGATATTTTGATGCAATTATATATGCAGTGTCAATAGTTAATGAAAATACTGGTTAGTACATCTGCTTCTAGATGAATGAAATGACATACTAGAAGGAGTTTTATAATCTTTTCTTTAATTTCTACAAAGCAACAGTTTTGCAATTAAAGGAGTAAAATTCATGTCCATGCAATTAAATCTAGATTATAGTACAAACATGCTATGTCCACCTATTGCAATTTTTCAAGTTTTCAATCCTCTGTCAAAATTTGATAAAGTTTCATCTGGGATATTCTTACCAAAAATTCGCTACAAAATAATTTGCCACTTGAAATTTAACTTTTGCATGGTAATAAATATAATTTGCATTTTATTAGTCAATTACAACTGTCACTAATTTTAAATATATTAAGTTTTAATTTTTATCTAAATATTCATCACATGAAAATAATTTTAGATATAAATTACAAAATATGCTAAGATAAACATTTTGTAATATATGTTTTTGTTAAAGTATATAATGATTTGCTTGAGATATGTGATATTTGATTTCAGTTTAAAAAGTGCCTATAAATGTTGTATGCTTATATTTTTCACTCATACTACCACACAAATAATTTTATGGATGCAAATGTCTATTTTTTAAAAGACCATAAGCAAAACATTTTATAACTTGTGTATGAATTCTAGTACCCAGTAATACATAACAATCACACATCTGAAAAACAAGCACATGCAAGACATATACACAGTTAAGCTAAATGAATACACAAAGTAAACTCAACTTGTAAAATATCAAAGTAATGTTTTAAAAATATAATTTGTTGTGTCATAGTACACAATCTTCTATAGAGTTCAATGGCTGAAGGGATATATGTATTATTATAAAAATAATTTTATTTTGAACAATTCTGTCCAAATTCTATGATACATATATTGGGAATTTTCTCAGTCTGTCTGTATCTAGGATGGCATCTGTAAGACCCCATAATCATTTTTTTCAGACTCTCTGAATAAGAAGAAACTGGTTATAACTTTTGACATGACCAAGATTTTGACCAATACTTTCCATATACACGTTTGGGAACAATGACATGCCTGCTTTGTAATTATCGATCTCTACAGTGAAATTACTGAAATAGTTGTTAACTGTAAACTGCTTGTATGTAACCGTATGTACAAACTAACAAACATGTAATTCAATTTTGGGCGAGATATTGCTGTTCTGAATGTCATAAATATAAACTTATAACAAAGGCCACACCTGAACACAACACTTACCCCTTTGATACGATTCACTCTGCTGACTTAAATGACTTCTACGATTATATGGCATATCCAAACTTTTGAATTCGGTTAGTGATTTAGCCTTTCTTTCAATACCTGCAGATAGGAAAAGAAAGTACATGCAACATTCAGAACAGTACACAAACAATGAAGCATTCTGAGAACAAAGAAAATTGAGCATCACACAGAGCAAAGTGGTCATAGCATTCATAAGCAATAAAAAATTAAACAGAGAAAATAAATTTCTACTTTGATTTATACAGTGCCCAAAATCCATAACAACCATTATAAAAGTAAATAAAATGGCTTATAATTGGCCCAAAGAACCCAGTTATTATGCATAATTCCATTTGCATTGTAAGTTGTTTTAATTATATGTAGCTTGTGCCTGTTATGTGAGGACAAGAAAACTGTAGAGATGTCTTCTTCACAAGTACAATGCATATTTCTTATCAGACTTTAAAATAATACTGTATTCTTACCTAACCTCTGTGTCTGACTTATGTGAATAGTTTTGGACTCTCCTGTACCAGATAAACTAGCAATATTTAATTAAACAAGAAAGTTTTATAATATAGAAGTGCATTATGTTGCATGACTTTTGATCACCCTGTAATATGTAATTTATAAAAAAATACTTGCTATGCATATTGTGATGACTGAAAGTGAAGAACTACTGTGAAATCCAATATGTGATACACAACACGCTGAACAGCAACAAGACAGCAGACTAACAAAAGTTTTACTTTGATGCCACTAAAGTGATGCCATACACACAAGATAAAGCAATGATAGGTGTGCTTTTTGTGAATTATGGCCCAGTATAAATAATAAAAATCAGATGATAACATTGCTATTTGCATTGTTTGAAGAATACAACACAGCTGATAAGAAAATCCCTCTCATGTTTTTTACTGTATTAACCCTGTAAGAAATAATTCACCCATGGCTTATCATAAAACTTAGGTGTGGTCACAGATGGGAGTGGACAATTTGTGAAAGAGACTGGAAGCCAGAAAACTAAAGAAAGAAATATCTGCTTCAGAATCAAACTGTTAACCACACTGTGCCACTGTTTCAAAGAAGCTTCAACAGGGCTATGAAAACTGAAGATCTTACACACATAAACTATTGTACCTGGATCTCTGAAGTGAGAAGTGAATATTTTCTTAAAAATCTAATGTACAAATTGTCAGTGTTATGAAAAGGAAGTACTCTTGGATGGCATAGTCATGTTTTGGAATGTTTGTGTTATATGTAATTAAAAATATAAATGTCAAAGGCAAAAACAGTTAAACTGTTATACAGTAAAGTTTGCACAAGCAGACTGTGTGTGTAAAACGTTAACATACAAGGGAACAAATAAGATACTCCTCTGTTAAAATCTGGATTACTGTAAATGTAAAATAAATATTATATTAATATGTATTGGGTATCTAAATTCTCTAGTCCCCTATTGCACAGCAGGATATCTATTTATACGAAGCTCTAACAGTTATCTTACAAATGTTGAATATAATCAGTGTTTATGAGAGACCTTAATGAGTAATATACAATAAAAGTAACTGTCACCAGACAAGTGCAACAACCTATAACAAAAGCTACATTATGAAATATAACATGCTATGAAAGTAATACAATGAAAACATGCAACAGGCTATGAAAGATAATAAAACCATAAATTACTTCACTCATAGTGAATTGTTAAGTAAGTAAAAGCATAAAGACTTTACAGCCAAAGATTAAAAATTTGTGAAGAACAAAATAAATTGTTTCTACTGACTGCATTTACAGCAGTCTTGGTGTTAAAACATTCTGGCTGCACAGTACATGGTCAGGGTTTGATTCCCTAGATGTATGATGAGAACTTGTCTTCATCACCACATACAAAATAACTCTGGAGTTAACTCTACACCCAAAAGTACACACACTGCAAGATTATAAATTTACCATTTGTCCAAGGTTTTTTATAATTTCTCCAATATGACCGATGTCAATTTACATACAAGGTGGGATTTCATGAAACCACCATGAAGTTGCTTTGGATAAATGCTGACTTCATTAGATACTCAGATACTTTTGTTAACAGTGAACTTTCTATTTGTAGGATTGTGTTGTGATGAGTACTAATCAAAAAAAAAAGCTGACTGCATTCTGTGGTTAATGTATCACATACTGAAGTTGTGTAATACCATTACAAACTTTTTTTAAGATAAATAAAATCAACAACAGTGCCACGCATAAAAATCTTTTGAGTTGGCAAATAAAAAAAAGTACAACGTGCAGCGAGAATCTGTTTTTATCAATCTTGTTACAAAACCCTATCATTCATTTGTATAAACCCTGTATTATAAATTCATATTACTGTCAGTACACTGTCTAAAACAAATGTCCATTAAATTAAAGGCAAGCAAAGTTTAGAGATGGTATGCAAAATTTAACAATTTCAGACTCAATGGAGATTAACAATAATTTTCTATATTCATAATACAGCAAACAATGCAGGAGATATTATCAAAACCATCAGAGCTTGGGAATCCTAAGATTAAACACATACATTCTTGTTTTTCACACTATCAACATGCAATTGCATTTCTTTACAATATAAATAAATGACTGGTTAAAGTTATAACATGCACTGTAAAGATGAAATTAACAGCCATGTTAAGAGCATTCATAAAAGTAACCACTTTGATTTATAAGAGAAATTATCCAGGTTTAACAACTTACCCAAGATAAATGGATTCAACAAGTTAACAAGCATGTGCAAAACACAATAGCTGTGTACCATACAGCTTATGAAAGGACCGATTAGGAAGTTATACAGTCTCCAGTGTAGGAATCCACAAACACTTTCCATATGTCTTCTGTCTGAATAGAAGTGTACACCATCTTCGCCTTCTTCTTGAAAGAATGAAGATTTAGCTGATGGGTATGAATGTACTTTTGTACTGAGGGAACATGTTTTCCTTACTTGTGGAAACACACTTTTATGAGACTGCACACATTCTTATCTAACCAGTATGAGTAATAATAATCAGTGATAAGCAACCATCTTTTACATAATACCAATATAAAAAAATTCCTGTCCACATTACAAGCCAAATAACAACTAAAAAATTCAGACATTTTGTTTATGTTATGTTTCCAATCATCAAACGTTATTAATATGGATATGAATCAGGAAGACAGAGGTATGATGCCTGGCATGAGCAGGAATATTTTCATCATCACTGCATTCAAAATGGCTCTGGGGCTCACCCAGTCTGCTATCCAATTGGATGTAACCACTCAACTCCATCTAGTAACAAGGTTAAAAATGTGTGCAGCTATACCTCCACTCATGGCATAGTGGTTAAACACAGCAAAATCTTAACCCTTTTATCATAGTTAGTATTAACACAAACAAAGATCCTTATAAAATTGAACTGATGTCAGAGGTAGGTGCACATAAAACTTAAGAAAAATATTTTTATGAATTACATTTCTAATTTTATGCAACAAAAATGTCATTTAGAAACTTGGGACTATTTCTTTGCCACGAACTTTCTTGCATTTGAATATTTGTAAATAATAATATTTTTTAGTTCTTAATTAATCAGAATAAATGTAGGGGTTGCTCATCACTTGTACAAATAAAACTTACATTAGTAATTCCAAAGTACACTGAACACACTTAATTTATATAAACAAATTAACATTTACACTACAAAAATTAAGAATACATACCTACTGATGATATTAACTTGAAGAAGTAATTTCAAAAGAAAACTGAAACAGTTCTTCCAAACGCTTAACTTTTTCAAGGCCAAGAAAAATGGAAAGATGTGTGTTCTTCATACTGTCATTTACTATCACACCAAAGTTTCTGCTGGTTAGCTAAGTAATGAATAAATCCCACTTATTTACACCAAAAAAGTCCATACACCTACACATCATTCAGCGCTGATTCCACACCCTTGGATTACATATGTTTCCATGCAGCTCAACTTGCACAAAAACAAGAAATGCCAAAGGCAGAAAATAATATTTTAAATTCCAACTGGAA
This sequence comes from Zootermopsis nevadensis, assembly GCF_000696155.1. The sequence goes on along the minus strand of NW_019059980.1, from coordinate 332,318 downwards.
AATATGTCTATCCTGTCTATCCCTATGTAAGAAAGGATCATTTTGAGAATAAATTCTGCTTTCTCTTCAGGTGGACAAGTAGTGACTTACAGAATTAACAAAGTTAAAATCTATGCAGAAAAAAACTGCTGACACAATTTTTTTGTGTATACAATCAGACGATATAAATATCATCTGTTTGTGTATATATATCAATGTAAAGTGTTGCTAGAGGCTGGAAGACAAATGAATTAAATTCATTCAGTTACCAAGACAATTAAAGAGTACTGGTACCCCTGACTGTGGTTTGTGGCACCACTGCATTTTGCAATCATTTTCTAAATTCTTCACTCATAGATAATAACATGCCAAAGAAATATACTGCAACATTTCAAACAAACACATCACTACAGATAATCACACAATTAAATAGGAACCGGTCTTTTAGCTGCAGCTCGTTCAGTTAGTAAGGATGTGATGGCACAACTGAAACGCATTAATCATGGGCCACACACTAACACCATGCCAACAAATCACATCATATGGAAGATGACACACATTATCTTTATCCTATCATCCATTTCCTACTAATTTTATAATTCTGGTAGTCACTGGCAACATTCAGTACTAAAAGTTTTATATAAAAAAACTGGTAAATATTTCTATGAATTTACTATGAAACTGTTTCAGAATTTCATCTCTGTAACTTAATTCTGAGTAAAGATGAGAAAATGCTAAAGTTAAATAAAATTCAGTTAGATTTCGTTCTTGTAGGAGGTACATGAATATCAGAATGTCCCATTTCAAACCAATCCAACACAAAGAATTTCCGGTATGTTTAAAAATCATATACTTGAGTCCTCATCTTCAAAGGACTGAAGCAAGTATTAATTTGATGATAAAAATAGGTTCAAAATGAGCTATCTAGAAAATTAATAATTAAATTTAGGCCAAATGTATGGGGTTTTGTAAAGACATTAATCAAGAGGCAAGGCCAGAAATGGGTACAAGTAGGGTTTTGAAAAAATGTAAATAAAGAATGGCTATGAATATGCACGGAACAGCACTGACCTAGTTGAAATATTTATCTTGAACATTTATGGGAGTTTTATCACTCCTAATAAAGAAACATTTCAAATTTGAAATCCAAAATTTTTCTCTATTCTTCTCCACATTAAACAATGCTGAATTTAAAAATATCTTGCTTGAGAATACATGTACCAGCAGTACTATTTGTTACCAAGTTTGTTTCCGGGTTTATCTAGTGATGCTATAATGTAAAATTTCACTGAGTTGGGAAGAACAAGTTATGGCAAATTTCCTGAGGAACAGGACAGCTGACTGCCTGGCCCAAATGCACAGCACCACTTTGCTGCTGAGAAAAACCTACTTGACCATTCATTACTTCCTTATGTATGTAGAGACATCTTCCATATCACATAATTTTGTGCAAAACTCACACTCAATTTTATACCTTGTGCCCCCTGTAAGAGCACAGCACTAAGACTAAGTGTGGACTTGCCACTGGAAGTGCCTGCAGCTTGGCCGGCCACTGCTGTTATCACTTTGGCCATTAGCGCAGGTGACTGTGGAGGAGTTGAGCTGGGTGCAAAACCTAGTACAATGAAGCGTGTTCAACAATGAAAAAGACAGCAAGTAAAGAAACAGAACTCAGGGATGTTTAACCTACAGCTTACATGATCATAACATAAATCTGGAAACTGAGGAGAAAGACACATATTTTGTGAAAATATAAAAGATATGAAGCTTCATGGAATATAAGATTTAACAGTAACAAAGATCTAATATACTCAATACTATTTTAAAAAACAAATTTCAAAGTAAAGGTTAACAAAGAAATTACAGTCATTCCTCCATATTCATGAATTTGCTATCCACAGTTGAGCTCCCATCAATTTACCATGGATTTTCTTTGAATGTTTGCATGCTACATTCTCATGAGATTTATATAATTTCTCAGCATCACACACACACATATATGTGTTACATTAAAGTCAGTCTTCACCTCACTGTTGTACTAGCAGCATATCATAAAATCTAGCTTATCTGTTTGTATTTTTGCACACCCTTGTCTTCAAAAAGAAAGATAAGTGATGTTAATGGCATAAATAGAAGTGTAAAAGCCATGAAAGAAAAGAATCATACACATTTCATTTAATAGACATATTATATATTTATCATAGTTCATGCCCTTATACACGAACATCTTTAGAATGAATACTTCATGAATGTGGAGGCATGCTTGTGTATAACATTAAGTGAAAGACTGCCCACTTCAAAAGCAAACACAAAGACATCTCATTTCTTGATATCATTAATACACTTCCTGTTCAGTCACATGCTGGACTACTAGTCTGTTACAAGGTAGAAACACTGCGACAACATATTTAGCAACAGTAATAAAAAGTCTATATAATTTTTGTGTCAATGAAATGATGCTACTAGTGTTATTTATATCTCATGATTTCAGTGTTAAAAAAGGTTGTACATAGTGTGGTTACACATAATATAATTATATTCATCTGTTACCATATTATTGCTGTTAGTATGAAACATATTTGTTGAAGAAACAGTGCCAAACTCTAACATGGACATCAGCACCAATAATCTTGTAGATATGGCTACTGCAGAAGAAGTAATATTAATAAAATTATGTGAAAGAGGTCAGTTACTGGAAAGAAAGAAGATTGGCAAGACCAAAACCCACACAAAACAACAGACAGATGGTTACTATATAAATTATAAGTATCTGTTACATTATAATTCTTTTATATAATATTTCTGGCACTTTTTAAAGTGGAGTGGAAAAGTCAGCTGTGTATTCAAGAACTTTATGGCAAGCTTAATAAGACAGAAAAATCCTTCTGATATTTTTTGAGATGTATACAATCTATCTTTGACAGATTCATCTGGCTTGGAAAAGTGATGCCCTGGAAAAATGTGTCCCCTTAATTAGAACATATTTATTATAATTTTCTTCCTCCTTATGGGCTTACAGGCATTTTAAAAATTAATTACTGGCTCTGGCACTATGATTTTATAAACAAATAACATAAACTCAGAACCTGTTGCCAAAATATTTGTAAGTATCATAAGGTGTCAACATTGAATGTTCATAATGTAAATTACAAATCCTTGTGCTTATTCATCCACATTTGATTTTTAACTTGCATTCATAGTTTATGCCTGCACAATAATTTCTTCACAGACTTTTATAATGTTTTTAAACTGAATTGTACATTCAATTTAAATACTACAATATGTTTTTAAACTGAATTGTACATTCAATTCAAATACTACAATATTTAAATAATTAAATAATTAAAACATATATTAAAAAGAAGCTCTTGGGCATGCTGCAGATTATTTCACCTTAAAATGAAGCTGACAGTACTGTGTAACCCTTTTTATGTATCACAATTGGTTGTTCTGATCTATCTATAATCAGCTACACTTATCATCAAACATATCAATTGGCTGAAATAACGTTTGTAAACGAATAAAATCAAATTAATTAATAAGGAGGAATTATTTTTTATGATTATACAAAATTATCAATAATAATGAAAATAAGATGGCTGTTTTCTGAGTTGTAGTATCATGCAGTCTGATAGACGTTTACCAACATTTCACAAGTCCTCGCTGCCTTCATCATCAGGGTAGTCACCTTGTTGATGGTACTACAATCCAGAAGACAGCCATAGAATCTAAAATCCTACTTCATAATGTTACAGAATTATGAAGTAAGTATAATGATGAAGAACTTAGAAAATTATAATTAAATAAATAAAATTAAAATTTAAATGAACACACAGTTACAGCTCATGCTGTCTGTAATGCACACCACCCATTGTTTGAAAGCTGTCAATTTATATCAACTGCTGCACCACTGTGTGTAGTTTGTACAACTGATAAAATGTCTTTCAAACCAATGCACTTAACAGATGTATAGAGACAAGTATATGGCAATGTGCCATTATATAATTGCCTGGGAAAAGCAGTTATTTTTAGCACAGCTAAGAGCAAATGTCAAATAAAACATATACTTAGAATCATCAGTCTGTCAAAATATACTCATGCATTTCTATGTATCTTCAAGAATGGACAAGATTGTGTGAGAAAGTGCCTGTATTTGAAACCAGCACATAATAGAAATTTAGTAGAATAAATTGAATTTATGAAATATTCAGTGGCCCTAAGTACAATTAAATGTATCAGTATAACTAATTAACATAAGCATGGGGACATATTTTTCTCTTTACTGCCACATGCAGACTGGTCGGTTCTGGGGCCAAGCCAACTTACTGCCCAATGGATACTGTAGGTAAAGTGGCAGGAACATGAAGCCCATAATCTACCTGCAGCTAGTGCTCAGGCCAAGAATACATGGAACTTTATCTCTAATTTCCCTATACACCTTCATAACATGGTGTTTAGACCTAGGGAAAACTTTACCAATATTTAAACTTTAAATTGTACAGCTTTATGTCACACATCATTTACTGAATGTACACATTCACATAAAGAACGCAAATTAAATTTGCTGCCAGCAATACAAGCCACTTCCTTGTTAGCCTTTACTGTCTGCACTTTGCAACTCACTTATGGGAAATCTATGTATCAAAAAACAATTCAGATAAATATTCCCCACACTGTACTTTGAAGCTACACCTGAAAATTCATATCTAAACATAAGTACATAAAATTCCACAATTATCTTACAAAGTCTCTAAGTGTCAAAGGCTATAGAATAGGTAACATACTGCCTTATTGATGTTTGGAGGCTTGAAACTGAATGATTTGTAGATAAAGAATAAAGTCTCATGAAAATAAAGACTGTAACTAATTGGTAAGGAAATGTAACATGCAACAAAACAGGAATTAAAGGTGACAGAATACTGAAGAAGAAATTTAATGTAAAGTGTTCAGTGTCTAAAGTAAGATATTCCTATAACATCTCTTCTGACAATGTTGAAACTTAAAAATATTGCTGCCATTATACAGTAAGGTTACACACACCATATCAGAAATCTGGTGCATATTTTCAGCCAAATTGCATTTTAAAACATTTATATACTTTGCCATAAATAGAATGGTTACTGTATAAATAATTCATCTCTGATATATAAATCTGATGACCAAAAACTAGAACTTAGAGTATGCATGTCAGGCATTCAAATACCTGATTAAGGACATAATTAATTAATAAATTCTTAAGTCCTATTGCCCATGTATAAACAGAATGTATTTAAAGTTACATTAAATGAAACAAAGGAGGTCACAAAGAGTGATAGGAAACCCAATGTAAGAGGAGGGCCATGCACTGTGGTACCCAAATGATACTTTGCTGGCAAGTATGAAGTCTTCAGGATTGTTGTGCCATATAGTCTCGCAGAAGTTTATCGATATTTGAGATGATGGAGGCAGCAAGTACCTCTGAAATACCAGTAAATTTCTACCAGACTACATGGTGCAACAACCCTGAAGTGAATGACAGGATGATCAGTTAATAATACCTTGGAAAGGATATGGAAGGAGGCAGTACTATCCCAGCATTTTCTAGGAGGCAATGAGAAAAACCATGAAAATCCTCATTCAGAATTGTGTGTCCATCAACCATCTCTGTTCTAAATGTTTACTGCACTGTATCCCCACCTACACTATGCATTGAGGCCACAGAAGTATGTGCCTGTACCCTGATGTCAGTCACACTGTAATAACCTCAATCAATGCCTATGTGGATGACCCTGTTAGCTCATAATACATTTATGTAGGTGCTTTTGTTCCTTCACTCAGCAGAAAATGCTTATAGAACTATATAGTGTGAATAGATTTGAAAAAAAAATTCAAATCTAAAACTAATTCGCATTCTAGGATGAACACTAACTTCACACACACATTCAAATACTACCAACATTCACAAAATGGAAACAATGCACAAAAACAAAAAACTGCTCACTCATTTAAACATAAAGTATACAGACTACTTTTATACAACATGATAAAACTAATTCTTATGTTACAACTTCACAGAGATAACCTAAAATATTGCAACTTCACAGCTTTTGTGAGTATCATTACATTATTTTTGCACATGTCATGATGACACTGGCTTTTTGACATGTTTACAAAATTCTAAATACAGATTTTTTTTAAATTTTTTACAAAAGGCTCAGGTCTCCAATGAACACAGAGCTGTTAAATAATATATTGATCAATCAACAGAATTAAAAAATTTTGGTCCCTTAAGTCCAGTTATATAAAGGTTTCATCTACATATCATTTCTCATTAACAAGACTTCTGAAAATACCAATATATATGACCTTGTGCTATATGGAAGAAAATTATAAAGCTCAGAAACACTAAATCCATAACAAATGATTAAGAAAGAATAGCCAGGTGGATAACTAAAAGCTTTGAAGACACTTCACAGTACTATTAGCAAAGCCACAGAATAAGCAAATTTATGAAAATACACATCAAGTGTAACTCCCATTAATTCTGGTCAAGAGATGGAATTTTCAATGGCATCTGAAATATCAGAACTTCCCAATATGTGCAAATAGAGCTTCTACTTGTCTCCTTGCGTCCAATATTTAAACAGATAAAATTCCATTCTATTTATGGTACCAGTAACAAATCACATGACAGTAAGAGATGTATGTTGTTGTTTGCATAATATTCAATCACTGATGTTCTTTCTAGGTGAGAAGAAGTATAATTTATTTTACAGAACATAGAGCATTTTCACTGCCAAACAAGTCACATATTAATAAAATATGTTGATATATCTTTCACTTTTAATTGCAATCCATTATATTTGACAGCAGAATAAAACTTACAAGCATTAAACTGCTTGGCATTAATTCCTGGAATATAATACAAAAGCTATTAAGCACCAAAGATAAATATTTTATAGCCTGAATAAGAAATACATATGAATAGTAACTTCTTTTACCTTAGAAAGCAAAGAATTCATTGCTGAAAAAGTTTGGTTAGATGCAATTTTCAAGGTTGTCCAAGTGTCACTATCCTGAAAAAAAAGGCACTCTAACTGGAATAAGTAGCACAATATACACAAATAAACTGTGAAGACATTTTATAACAGACTATTGAATGTGCTTTTTCATAAAAGTAAAAGTAAAAAAGTAAAGCCATCCCGCTACATGCCATGTAGGTCATTTGGGGGGAGTGAAGTTATAGCTCCTACTCTTTCTTGACCTTGGCACTAGATGGGCATGAGTGGTCAGCATCACGCCCCAGCCACGCTTTAGCCCCGGGAAAGGACCCCGGTACCCATTGGACAGGAGGCTGGGTGGGCTCCAGAGCTGGTCTGGACACAGAAGCTACAGAGAAAATCCTCAATCCTCTGCCCGTTGGGGATCGAACCCCGGCCGTTCAGTCTGTAGCTAGTCACTATACTGACTGTGCTATCCTGGCTCCTGCTTTTTCATGAAAATTAAATTTTATTAAATTATAAATTTCAGTACAGAATTCACACATGTAAGGTATTAATCTCTTCATAATGCAGCTACCATTTCGTATGTTTTAAATTATTCAAAAAATTAAAAAAAAAAATAGTGACACCTGCACATCCATCTGCACTTAAACTAATCAGCAATCTAACCTTCCTTAAGCACAAAATTCATACTACCTGCAACAAACTTAACAAATAAACAGAAAATACTGGTTCATGCTTTGAATGACCCACTTAACATTATATCAATTATCATTCAAACCCACAGTACTCTACAATATAACAATACATATAAGCAACATTCAAGTGATCACAAATCCCCATACAATTAAACTCTCCAACTTCAGACGCAGTCTTAGAACAGTTTAATATGCTGCCAGAGTGCAGTACCTACCAGGAGTCAGACATCTAGTAGTTAATAATTGCTTTATGGAGAACTTCATGTAAATCTTAAATTACCTAGTGTATATACCTCTTCTGTGCACATTGGAGTGGGTTGTGTCCCTGAAGATGTGTTTGCTGTGTAGTTTGTTCATGTATGAGGTGTCTGCTTCTTGCCACTGGTTTCAATTATGGATGTGCGAATAGTACGGATTTCTAATTATATGCAATCTTATGTGGCTTCCACATGATTTTAATTTGAAGAAAGGTACCAACTACCAGTGTCTATATGATACTCTGGCTGGTTCAACAGATTTTCAGTATAATCAGTTCATACTGGACAATTTTAACTTTTACAAACTGTTATATGATGTTTACAGATTTTGATTTAACAAAATTGATGTCCAAAATTTCAACTTAGGATTATACTAGCCAATCAGGGCCACCACTTTTCTTTAAGAGTGAAATTAGTTTTATCCCATTTATTACTTCATGGATCAAGAAATGTTTCAGACAAAACATAAAACTCAGGGAGAAAGAAAACTTTATAATTATCTATTTCATTATGACTGAGTACATTTCACAGAATGACTTCCAGCCTCTGAAATAAGACTCACTAATAAAGTTCTATGACTGGTTACAACAGTCCTACATAGCTATGAAAACCTTTCATAGACCAAAATAGACAAAAGGTCTAAAGTTCAGTTTTAAGTTTGAATTAAAATATCTGTGTATGGACATCAATCACAATTTTAACCTAGGTTAAGCTGCTAACAGTAAAAGCCTGAAGAAAAAAAATAGTGTTCATGCTGTGAACTTTTCTGACAAGGTTATTAACTTTGTTTTTGTTTTTAGGCAGGAAATGGGCTACTGTGTTTGTGGATAATTTATGGTAAACTGGTTCTCACAAACAAAATATCTAAAATTATGAAGAAAAATGTAGCTTCTGTTTCTGTTGCTTACACTCCTATGATCCTAGGTTGAATATAGTGAAACACAGCTGCTAAACTTTAGAGGTAATATGGTTTCATAGCATGGTCCATCTCTAAGTATACTTGTTATTTCAGCTCAAATACATCTTTTTAAGTTAATCTTTTAGTTATTAACAATAATTATAAGAACATAGAAGAATGTGTATTTCTTCCTCAAATAATGAATTATATGCTCTGTGTATCATATATGTTAGCTACAAATATTCAGTGAAAAAGAAAAGTTAATTCAAAGTACAACCACAAAACAGCTTAAAAGTTGCATTCATTATGGCACCAGTCTACAATTGTTCAAAATGTCATGCATCTTGGTTATTTAGTATAAATGTGAAGTGGAACAAAAATAGTGCCCCAATAATAATTTCATAGTAGCATATTAGTTCTGAACAAAAAACTAGTTAATATGGATCTTATTTCTGGATGATGGCACTGTACAGAAGCAAGTGGCATTACCATCATTTTGGATATTGTTATTGTCACTGTCTTCAAGGCCAAGTACCTGCCCAATGATCCTGGACTATACTCGCAGTTTCATAGGCTGCTGGAAATAGAGCATGGCCTATGGTCCCGTATTATACAGTCTGGCAATTACTTAACCTTGAACACAGAGGAAGTAAGATGACTGTCTTCTGGGATATTATGCATTGTAATCTCATAGAAGCTGACTAACATTTCAACGTTTACTACTTCCATCATCAGGGTGATGAGTGCCCTGATGATGGAGGCAGGAAGCACATCAAACATCAGTCAATTTCTTTGAAACTACAAAGCGTAATATCCCAGAAGGCTGTCATATTCATACAATCCATCGTGAGAACTTAACATCTCATGGACACAGTAAGGTTCCCTAAAATGTCAGCAACATAGTCTACATCTACACACTGCCATCACCTGGAAACGAGACCAACATTAGCAGTAAGCTATCATGAAATGGACATCTTAATATGTTATTCTTAGTAATATGATCAACATCCTTACTTTATGTTATTATGCAATGCTTTAATTCACACTGACATCAGAATCTGAGACAAAATATGCTAGATGTTCTTATATTTCAGCAACAAAGGTAGAAATAAATGTATCAATATTCTTAATATAGCTATATGAATGAAGTTATCTTTCCTGGAAAAGCCATTATTTTTTTAATTGCTATAAAAATCATGCATTTTGTAAGTTTATAATTAAAATGTATAATGGAATGAAAGGATGTATCAGTGACAGTGCAGAAACTTATGATGAAAATTGTGACTCATTTATAAATTTCAAAATTACATAGCAGTGATGAATTTTTAAAATACGAAAAACACACTGTGCAAAATTTATGAGAGATTTCGGAATAGCTGATATTAAGGCCACAGTAAAGAACAAGGATACATTGAAAACAAAATCCAAAGACAAGAACCATGTGGCTCAGTACTTTAGACATATCTCATGTATCAATGCCCTTTACCAGACAATTTTCAGTTCAATTCCTTGCACCACAAGTAAGGGTTAGTTACAACAAATGTAATGATATATATGTAAAACACAGTAAATTTATTTGATCATAACAGAAGTATTTTAATAAAAATTATGAAAAAGCAATTCACTTATTAATTGAAATATTAGTTCTGGTTTACCTTCGGGCTCTTTAGCAATAACTGTTGAGCTCCTGTCTACCCCTGCCTTGTTTAGTTTGTCTTCTGTTGGAGAGTTGGAGAAAGTAGAGGGAGGAGTGCCCCAAGAAAAAAACACACAAATAAACAAAGAGAAAAAATAGTTGGAGAGAAACCTTTGTACAATATGAAAAGTTAAAATATAAGGGCTTCTTATTATGTTACCAGTAGCTAACAGTGAAACCTCAACTTTTAAATACAAACCCCATCAACTTTATGTTACATTCATCAATAAACAGCAGCAAGAAAATGAGCATGATGTAGGAAAAGTACTTCACTTCCCAGAAGTGTATAAACCCATTCTAAAATTTGTTCATCTCAGCACACAGCAAAGATGTCAGCTTTATACAAGACACAATTTAAAAGTATCTATGAAAGACTGAAATCATAAATGAACATACACTTTACATTCTTTTGAAAGAAGGAAGTGAGGTTTAACTGTTTCTAGAACTCTTGCCTCTGGCAATGCTGTCAAATGCTGAATAAGATATGCCCATAAAATTGTTAATACATTTTCACATACTGCTATATCACAAAGCAAAGATGTTTAAAGTAGAGAAAATGTCATACACTTTATGCCAACTCAGTACAAAAATAAAGTATTTTATGGAATTAGCTGCACCTGTATGCTAAAAAAGAAATAATGAATATATTTACATTTTTATAAATTATTGCATCTTTCAGAATTTGAGAGCATAAATTAATCAAAAGGTAATAAATATTTAAACATGGCAGGAACCTAAAGAACTTGAAAGTCTACCCCATTCTGATCTCATGCCACAAAAGTAGAGAGAATAACAGAGAGAAACAGAAGAAAAGAGCAAGAAATAGCATAAATATTGTCAGAAGGGTATATGTACAGACATATGAAGCATTTCTTGGGAAACACATTAGAAGCAAAGATAAGCAAAGTGATAGAAGAGAAATAAGAAATAACAATGGATTTATGATTAAAGCATGCTGAAGAAAGCACGGGATTATTTTTAATTATGAGAAGCATTCCTTCATCCTATAAATGCTAAATACATTCTATGTGATAATATATAAACAGTAAAAAGGGTTAGTTTTCATAACTATAGCCTTGAATCTCAGAGACAATATTTGGTGGCTGTGCTTCTAGGACTAGGAAGCTCAGTAATCGACACAGTCATCGTGCATAGGGCAATGGCTGTGTTGTGCCACCAGCACAGTTACCAAATATTCTCGCTGTATAAGTTATGGAGATCTTTACTGCAACTAAAACTTTTGTATATTATGTAGCATATTGCAAGCAATAATCTGAATTCTACAAATGACAAGACTGCTGCAAGCCATATTCAGGTATGAATAGTCACAGCAGTTTGCAGCTACCAGCTGAAATTTGCATATCATTTAAAAGATGCACTTAAAAACTAGTGCAAAATAAAATGTTATTATACTCACAGCAGAAAGGGATTAAATGTCTCCACTTTATATTTGCATGTCACTGTCAGCTTACAGGAGCAAACAGTAAAAACCTAACATACTATTTACTTTAGATTGTTGTTGGAGAAAAAGATACAAGCATGATAAAATTACCTACATAATACAGCTTAATGTAATATAAACATAGCCTATTAATACAATCCTTACATATGCATCATATAATATAAAAGAGAATTACTTTCAGACTTCAATGTAAAGGCAGGACAAAACTCTACAAACATGTTATGAAAACAAAATAGAATAAAGTAAAAAGCAGCACTTCAATGATATACAAATATATCGTAAATGCACTGTTTGCAGATGGCTGTCTTTCGGGTTGTTGCGCCATGTAGTCTGGTAATAGTTTCCTGATGTTTGAGAGATGCTTGCTGCCTCCACCATCAACCTAATCATGGAGGCAGCAAACACCTCTGAAACACCGGTAAGCTTCTACTACACTACATGGTACAACAACTCAAGGACAGTTACCTTCATACTTGCTGCTATAAACAGCTGAAATCATGCATTGTTTGAAATTTTCCATACCTCACTGTATTTGATGCAAAGTTTATCACACTGCGCAGAGCTATAAATTATTTTCCCTAGAATCCAGTTTCTGTTGTGGTTGCAGTGTTTCACTAGCACAGTGCTTTTTTTGTGTGCACAAAATGAAATAAGAAATCTGTTTTGATCTTTCAGCAAGACTGCTGGATGAACCTGACTCTTGGGCAGAAAATGCTGATTGGTGCGAGACTTGTGTTACAGAGTATGACTCAGAAATAAAGTGACTAAGTTCGTAATAGAAAATAGTTTAGAGCAGATATTCTCAATCTTTTCCGCCACAGCCACATTCATCCTTGCTTATTGATTTGTGGGCTGCAAAGTTATGAATTAGGATGGCAATTTATTAAAAATGTTACTAACTTTTAGACTATTACAAACAGGTTCACATTACTCAGTAATTTATTATAAATAATTAAATGGGAGAGATGTGACAGGAAGCTACCATGATATATTTTAAGGAAGTGTCCAAGCACTTGCTTACAGAAAATATAAGAAAAAATCTAAAAAAATAAAAGTCAGAATAGCCAGCCTCTGGGCCAAGAATCAGAGCAGTGATCTTCAGAATAGAAAGCATGAGTGCTAGTACCTCAACTTTAATGTTATATATTATTTTCATTAATTCATCATCACTACTGACTGAATATCAAAATCTGGAATATACATCCGTGCAAAAAAATTAAGAAGCATATTAACATAAAATGCCATTCTCTAGAACTTCATCCTGAAGCTGAAGTCTACATATTTCTCCAAACACTGGTAACCACCTACAACAGCACACCACATCAGAACCCATAATTCTATGAACAATATGATGTATATTATTTTTACAGATATTTGCATATATGTATCTATTCTACAAATGTTACTCAAACTAATACTGTGACTATATGTTTCTGAATATGACCACATCTAGTTATCAACCTTATAGACTCATAAGAAGATAAACTTTTTAATATATTTAGTATAAATCTGAAAACCTTCTGGTCAGAAATCCATAACACCAGACACCCAACTTGTAAAGCTAAAAGCAGATATTGCAATGTTTTATGAGAATTTCACCACACTGAAAATAATAACAGTTCTGATATGTGATGAAATGCAACTGCACCACACAGCACAAAGTAATGTCTCTCTTTGCCTCCATAAGTATGTTTATTTCAATTTGTAACAACTGTATAAACAACTGTATGTATGCGACTAGATCGATAAGAAATATGCAGCAATGGAAAGAGGGAGACAGTTGCAGTGTTGTATAATAGCAAAAGGGCTGGGCTCTACAGTTTGGAATAAGGGATAAGGAAAAACTGCACTCATTCTGTATCAATATTTTCTTCATTTTTAGTTTGATGGCTTTGATGGTGATTCAGGGAAAATATTTCAAATTTTCCTTTCTTAAAATGTTTTGTTCTGATCCAAGACATTTACTCTGGAGACAGATACTGCTTGCAATGCTTGCCAGAAATAAGGAGAGACTTCACAAATAATGTGACTCAAACTCAAAAGCAAATCTTATAAATCAGCCATGGACACTTACAAACATGAACTGTATAAATATTTTTCTCTGTCAACAATATGAATTTAGAATCTGGAAGATATGATGTATGCATCCAACCTATTTATTCCAACCTATTTATTCCAAGCTATGATACATGAGGCAACAGTAAATAATATATAAGTATTTACTGAAAAGAAAACCACTTGAATATTTTTCTTCTTCTGCAGCATTGGTTAAATCAGACTTCTTCACTCAGTTAAACACAGGTCACAGTAATTGTATTTGTCCATGTTAATCAATGAAATTCCAGAATTGAAAATGCTATTCCATTACCATAATAGAAATGTTAAATTATAATCATATTTGTTATAGATTAAATTCGGTAAATTGTTATTATTATTATTATTATCATCATCAATTTAAATTATTGTAATTATTAAATTTTGTAAACAGCTGCCACAATCTAATTGCGGGAAAATTGTTGGCCGGGACTAAGATTTTTGAACGATCGATGCGATAAAACGATAGTTCGAGGAACGATAGAAGCGGGAAAATGTAACATTATTTTATATGGGATGTATTCGGGACCGAACAAAACGGACGATGCATCCGGGAAAACGATAGTTCCGGGAACGATAGATAGAGGTTTCACTGTATAACAATCCTACCACTGGGATATTCCCTACATCTATTACTTTTTCAGTGTGATGACATCCTATCTGTCATCTTATTATGTGCATAACACACTGAAGAGTACTGTTTGTGCAACAAATACACAACAACAAAAGAAGTGAGATCTGCAACAGATGCGTAAAAAATGTTTGCAGATAACGCAGAGATGTGTAAAAAATATATTATCTATTCAATCTTCAGAAAGAAACAAATAATATCCATATAACATAACTGTATATATGAATATACAAAAAGACAAATACAACATAATATATGTGAGTAAAACATGTTACTACCTAGGTTTGATAATAAAATGTAATGAATTACTAAGTGCGGTGAGAATAAACAAATTGAGAAAAAACTGACTGTTCAAATGACTTATGGTTTTCAAGTTAAAAAAAACAGTTCTTATTCTTGAATCACTCATTGTGAAAATATGTCTTAAACTGCAAGTTACATGTAAATGTAAATGTTCACTATAAATGTCAATCAAAATCCCCTACCTTTACTCAGATGCTTCACCATTAATATATGTACAAACTAAAATAGTTTTGATGTCCAACTGTATATGCGAGATAAAAAGTACTACATTACAAACAAAAATACTTGCTGTAGCTACAGGGGTACACAACAAAATTAATTCATGAGCTGTGGAAGTGGTGGTGACAAAGTGATTTTTCTAAGTAACCATGCAGTAAAACAAATGGCTGTTCAATTAAAAGCATATTGTGCTGGCATAATTCATGAGATTCCTGATGCATGATGTTCCTGAAAAATCAATCCTACTTACATCAACACATAATTTTATTTTCCATCATTAAAATTCAGCTGATGTTGCCATGTGTTATGGATTTATGGACCACTTAAATATAATGGAATGAAATACTTCCTATAATTATTGATAGTAACAGTGTTACTTGTATAAAATTCTCAACCATGCATTACTTGACAAATATTACAAATCAAAGATTAAATCATAACAATAAATGGGTAGGAGACACTAAGAATATATGATAGAGAATTAGAAAATATTCAGGTCTGAAGTTGAAATAAAGTAGAATGAAGATGTATAATAGGCAACATTGCATTTTATCTCTGAGTGAAAGTAAAGATAATGTTGTTTATATGAATAGTAACTACTTTCTAAATAGAAGTTGGTTAGAAAATGGAGGTAGAAATAATCTCACTACTCTAAAGAAGACTGATTCCTACAAGAAACATACCATGATAGTATCAAATCCATTACTACAATAGAAACGCAGAGAAGTCTGTCCACAAGATAAAAATTGATGCATTCTGGTACTAACAAAAGGCCTGTTGTGAACTTTTCCTGCTAGAAGTATCAGAGTACAGTGGCCTCTACATACAGATAGGTCATTTAGAGTGAAATAATTTCATTAAACAAAATAATCAGATATAAAGACTATTGGAAGATACAGAACTTGAATACTGTAAATACGAGTTGTCTAGAAAACCAAGAAAATGGAAATCACCATACTTCAATGTAAGTAAACATATACAGCAGATTCTGGTTAATTCTTTACGTGGAACTTCGCATAATTGGGGTAGCCACTTAATTGGGCCAAAGTGTTCTAGTCCCAACATGTCCCAATTAACTGGAATCCACTCTGTGTGTGTATATATATGAAACATTTCTCACATTCGGGTACTAGTAGGAAAATGGCTAACTTATTTAATGTTACTGAATTTATCACCCTTCAAAAATGTCTTAATAACAGACCCTGAAGAAAAAAAACCTTCCCAATTTTCACTACAAACTAGCTGAATCAACCAGTATGTTAGTTAATGATGTAACTGACACACTGCACATCTGCAGTAGAAGAACATAAAGAGATGCACACAATCCTCATAATTGTGCTGGCTGATCTAAATTCATTAAAAATATATCAAAGTGGAAAGAGAATAATTACTAGCAACAAACTGAAACATTAAGGGTTCATAAATACAGGGTTATTCATAATTCCCTGACACATTACAAAAAATCACAATAATAAACTTTGTCATGCAGATGTTCTTTAGCAACAGAACTTATTATCAATGAAATTCCAGTTATATTTCTATGTGTGCATCTCTGGTCATAAAACAATCAACAGTAATGTGACTGTTATAAAATTACTTTATAAAGGTTAAGTGATTGTTCAAAATTAAATACAAGGCAAAATCTTTTGTGATTTAAATGCCAGACAAACACAAATTTTACTGACACCATTTGCAAGCAAGGTATAAAAGATTATGCCCCTATTTTAAAATGTACTTTTCTTTTGTAGCATTGTTATTATCTTAAATATGTTCTATTTGGTAGTAGATGAAGCCTACTAACACTTTCATAAATCAAAAAATACAATTTAACATACAAAGCATAACTTAAAAGTCTATATCAGTGTTGGAAATCAAACCAATTTATGCAGTTTTTCATGGAAATTAATCTTCAATCACTCCAAGAAATCACAGAAATGAACTTCTCTGTGGGTGTGTAAACAGCAATAGAAAACATATTAAGAGCACACAGATTTTTTGAGTATTTGCTACGAAATTTCTGCTCCAAATGCAAAGGGAAAACAAGGAGAGTAGGCACCGCATTGGAGAATTCAGAAAGAAAAGGAGGGCTGTAACTTGGAAAGGAGCATTTTTTTGTACCCATGTTCATACAAATTTCTTAAATAGTTTTGTTGTACAGAATGCACCCAATTGTGCCAGACCTTTAAGTTACACCTGTATAATATATGCAAGGACTTCATTATCATAAAAATATTCAGTAAAAAGTAAAAAAGTAAACACAGACAACTTTTTTTTAAACATACTGAGAATTTAGCTGTGATTCGAATCTGGCATAATAAAAGCTGAAAAATAAGCACTGTTTACATTTCTCAGGGTCTGTGGCTATAAATACAGTCATATGCTCTGCCTTGTATTGTAAAGAAAGGGAAGCAGCTTGGAATTATAAAATTATCATTAAAGAAGTCAAATATGAACAAGATCATTTATTTTATCTTTACCATCAGATGCAATGACTTCAGAGTAATAAGATGAAAGTTATAGAATAAGATAAACTATCATGTGTTTACCTTTGACATCATCATCCTCCAAGGTCGTGCTGCTATCTGTAGACTCCTTCACCTGCGATCCATCACTCTTCTTGGCAATGATACTTCGGCCTGTGGGAGGCACAAACTCTGAGATCATGAACAAATCATATTTGTACACCAGTAGTTATCTAGTAAAGAAGTATTCACAAATAATGTAATGCTTGAACAGGTAGCTATTTGTATTCCAGTTTAACCTTTAATTACAGGATTTTCCTGGGTAAAAGCATGGCCAGGGCGTGATGCTGACCATTCACCCCCATCTACTGCCAAGGTCATGTGCCTCTATGGCATGTAGGGCAACTTTTTTTTACTAATATCTGATGAAGCTCTTCATTATGTAGTTTTCTCCAGCCTTCTATTTAGGTACAAGCACTGATTCTTAACTTTCCTTACAAATTAAGAAATGTAGGCTTAAAAACTGCTCACTAATATTTCCTGTATAGAAAACTGGAAAATTACCACCTTAGTTTATCAAAACCCCGATTATTATGACATCAAATAAGTGTTCAATCTGGAATGTGTATACCAAATACTGTGAGTGAGTGGTTAGTACCCCCACTTCTTATCTTACAGGTCCCTAGTTCAAATCTCAGTCTACAGACCAACCATTCTACTGAGGTTTTTGTAGTTTCCTCAGTCCCTCCAGACAAATTCCAGCCTAGACCCCAAATTAGGCCACAACCGCTTTCTTTAATATAATTTAAAATTCATATTCATTAATCGCATATCATTCAACACAACAGGGATGGCTGTAAGTTGCAATTAGATAGTCTATAATGTGTAATAATAGATTCAGCTTAAGAAAGAAAAGCTATTCATTAATAATTAAAATGTTTCTATGCTAAACCCATAATCTAGAGTTACAGCTTCCACACTATCTGACTGCAACATCTGGCCAACCCTGTATACCATCCAAGCTACTGACAACATTGTTAAATAAACCACAAATAAATAAATAAATGACTAGAAGATACAACCCACTAACTGAATACACCTCATAACATTTATGCATTAAACTGGGTGAAAATATTTTAAAGATTTTAACAAAACAAAATAAACTTTTTCTCAAACTTATTATGTCACATAGTATCATTCTTTGTTTGTACTGTCTGATAATTCAGACTTGTATGTGACAAAAAACTATTGGTGATACAGCTAAGGCAGATTTAATTTGCTAGCTACACTAGCTAAATAATATACTTTGCTGTAATCAAAACTATATCCATGTATAAATGTGTGATTCTGTTTTGAAGTCACATTAAAATAACACACCTACTTCAAGCAGGACATTATTTGTAATATAAATTCCAAATAAAAACAAATTATTTATCAGGAGAATGAAATGACAAAGCAAACTTCAAGTAATGGACTAGGACAATATAATATACTTATTTATGTTAAATTGTTATATTCATAAGTATGTAACAATGTTGAAAACAAGAACTTAATTATTAAGTTTTTCAAGTTAACTCAATGTGTATTATGTAGGTATTTATGGAACATATAGTTACATTAATAAGATAGCAACCATCAGTAGCATTAAGCATGACTAGCCTTCAAAGATTATGGACTGAAAAAAATAAAGTGATTATTCTATGAAATCATTTTGAATTCTTAATTAGATACATTTTTATGAAACCATTTAAGCAAAGCAACAATTTTAAATTTACAACACATCAACTTTAAATCAAGCAGAAGAAATGAGAATATCAAATGCCACAATTAAGTCCCTTTTTAGAAACTAAAGCATCCTAATTAATTATGTAAACTGTTCTAAGATTTTTCTAGAAAGCATATGCAATTGTTTAAAAGAGAAGTTAATACTGTGCATGTGTCTAATGGCCACTGCATCATCTGTGAAAACAAGGTGGTACAACTCAGAAGTTTTAAAAATTGTATACACTAAAATAAAGTGTTTCAGCGATATGCTTGGAAAGTAATTTATAATAGAGATATATTATGTAGGCAGAGTAAGTAATAACACAGCCATATGGTAAGAAAGAACAGATACTGACTTCCCCCCT
>NW_019059980.1:291981-311797 GCF_000696155.1 Zootermopsis nevadensis | reverse complement strand
GGGGGGGGGGGGGGGGGGGGGCGAAGCTGTACAAGAAGATTTTTTATACCTTTAAATGAAGATGATGAATGCATGTTATACTCTGCTCATCATGGCCATGTAGTTAGGAAACATATTTGGGAGGTCTTGGATTCAAATCTAGGCCTGAAGACAAGTATACTCACTGAGAATTTTCAAGCTATTAACATCATCAATAAATAGGAACAAAAAACAATAATAATTTACTGTAAGTCTTTAGACTGTCTCATCTTTCTTCAATGACAACTAAATCATTTTATCATTTGTGTTCTCTGCATGCTTATTTAATTCATTTACAAAAGTACCACTTCAACAGATGATGCATTAGCATCAGGAAATTAAGATGAAATCTGTACATAAAGGTCCATACTTCCTGCAACATAATTTCAGTCATTTTAAGTAACAAGAGCTGTTCTGGAATTGTCCTCATTTAACAGACACTCGTGTATATGTCTGTTGAAAAACAGTGAATTCTCTCCAGTGACATGCCATCTGTGGTTCCCGTGTAAATTAATGACAGAAAAATGCATACTTAAAACACACTGGGATCTAAGTTAGCCATCCCATACCCGCGATACAGTAAAAGTAATCAAGGACCTGCGACAACATATCATTGAAAGTACCACAGAACACATGGCACAGGCCTCAAACTGTTCAACTACCACCACTAGTCATGGAAACTTTCATCCTAAAAACATCCACTTTTAAACTCAAAACCCAAGGATATGAAGTTTAACAGCCCATAAGAATTTGAAGGCAAATATAAAAAACATAGCTGCATATTAATGCATAACTCCTGAAATAATGTGAGATTTTAAATGTTTACACTACAGGATTTGTGGTGATCCATACATGAAGCTATGGTCTAGAATCATATTAATTTACTAGACAGTGGCCTGGTGTGAAGAGACAAACAGAATTTTATTAAACATTTAATTTAAAATCAGAACCACACCAGTCACATATCAAACAAGAAATTATTACCAAACAAAACAAAACATAATGGATGTAAGTAATACTGTATTTAACAGTATGGAGGGATTTTATTGTAGCCGTTGAGTTTAGAGAGATGCATAGCCGTTACATCCTTGGGCTGCTGGAAGAGCACAATCCAGTGTAACTGCACTCGAGACCAGTGTTAATCACTATCAATTAAAACATAAATTTGTCTCTTGAACTTATGAATAACAAAACATACCAATGTAATTCATGTTACAGCCATATTATGAATTCTCTTCATACCAAACAGCTTCTCCACAAACCTATTACATTATATGTGGATAATTTCCACAACAGCTTGTACATAAAATAGTCCTTCAATTAGGTGGCATATCATTTCTTCTAACTTGAGTTCAAACATATCCTGCACCATTTCATAAATGATCATACAGCCTTACATGCGGTTCAAACACAAGCAAGAAATGTATGATCATACACTGTAAGACATTTAGACATCTAAAATGTGAGTGGATTGTGGAATGCAAATGCGGAAAGAAAGTCAGAAAGAAATGTACAGAAAATGACAGACAGATAAGAAAAGTATGCCAGGTAAGTGAAAGAAGGGACATTAACATCCTAACAGTGCATGCACACAACAAGAAACAAATAAAAAACACGTAAACATAGCACAAGATATAAATTTTTTAATTTATCTTTTATATTTCTTCCTCACTGAGGAAATTACTGTTTGAAACTTCTTACCACTTTCTGGAGGAAGATGGAAGTTACATCAGTTACCATGGCAACAAAGAGATAAAACAAGAGCAACATTAAAGCTACATCTACTGATCAAAATAAGCAATGTCAGAAATATAGAACCTTTGCTTCTACTATTGCTCTGTGAAGAAAGATCAAAAATCTATTACTACTCAAAAAGTGTTTCAAGCACATATTTCAAGTGTGTGATGTGTCACTTCATTTTACAGGTTGAGGAAATTAATTATTTTGGCATTCATTATACAAATACATAATAAGTATGAATATTTACAGAAGAAAAACATAGAAAAATAGTTTTAGGTGCAAATCTAGTGACAAAAACATCAGAAAAATTTGAAGAGCACTCATAACACTTGTAATAAAAAATTCTTCTTCTACAATCCACACTTACAAAATACTAGGAAAAATTTGTTCCTTTGGTGGGAATAAACTTGACAAAAGGAAACTATCATAGGCAATAGACAGTGAGCAAGTTATTCCTTCCTGAAATATTTATGTACAGCCACATCCAAAAATAATTAATTGTTTATAAAACATGTTTTGCTGTGTCAATTTCATCACATCATCAACTGCATTTAACATTCCTCTGAGAAATCCAACTGGGAAGAGAATATTAAGAACTTGCTACATTTACATAACCAAATCCATCTCAGCAATTTCATTTGGAAAGATAATCTAATTTAATGTAAAAACAGAAATATTTAATACACATTTGTAGTGGAAACAAATGTGTAAAATATGAGAATGTGCAAGGATACTTCAAGAATCATTATAAATAAATGACAGTACTTCCTTCCAAATGTTAGGACCAATGCTACATGAAGATAACTGCTGGTTATTCCCACATTAATATTAATTTAAAATCACAACCACTCAGGTCACACATCCAAAAATTAATTTTTCAGGATCATACTTCTCAAGATGTTACTGCTTAAGAAATTGTTATCTGTTGTTGGTTTAATCTGTATTTGAGTTTAAGTAGGCTAATTCTATTATAAGGACATGGGAACTATCCAAAATACATTTCAACAATATGACAATATATATCATAGTACTATAGTTATTCAAATACAAATATTAAAATCAAAGCGTCCGGTAGGGACGAAATTGCAGCCAACTGGAGTCTGATATAGGTGCAGTGGTTTTGACTTGTAAAGTAAATCAAGAATGATAATTTAAAATAGAGCTTATAAATACATTATTTTCATAATTATCCAGTTGACTGCTAATCATAAAATACCTCCGTACCCCACTTTCCAAACAGTAAAAATAAAATATTTACCATTTATGAAATTTTCAGTTCTAAAGTTTTCAATTTCATTGGTATGTATAACAATTAAAATATAATTGCATTATAAATTCAAAATTAGATGATTTTGAAATATCTTTATCAAATTTATGAAAAACTGATTAAATAAATTAATGAAACTGATTATTGTTTTGTTCTCATGACTCATGCTTCATACATTTTAAGTACATAAACATGAATTTGAAAATTCAAATCACATGTTTAATATTTACTTAGAGATTCTTACTTTACTTGTTGATTCTTACCCAATTAAGATGTCAGTGATGGGTGTGGATGAAGTACGTTTAGTTTAAAGAAACTAGTACAGCAATGAAAGATAATTAAAACTAGTGGAAGATCTGAAAATCATAAAACACTAATTAAAATATGCTAAAAGGGAGATTTTATTACAGACTTTAATTAAAACAATAGAAAATAAATGCTGCAATATCCATTTCATCCAATAGCAAGTAATACCTTAGTGCACAGTTGTGCTGATTTATAAAGTTTGTTCCCTAACAAAGATTACAAGACCATTTTAGCAACACAAATAAATAAATCACAGGAACAGCTTAATACATGAAATTGTATATAGCTGCCTAGTTACCATATGAAAGGCATAATAAATATCTGAAAATTATAAGTTTCTCAAAATTCTATAGGATTTCTGCAAACATATTTTGATGTACCACCATCATGGCCATTCACAAATGTTCAAGTAAAGTTTGTGCATATAACTTAAACATCTGCTACATCTGTAATGTCAGGAAACAGTGAACAGAGTTCCTAACCTTCGTCTTTAAAGAAATTTTCAGATTACCTAAATAATCTACACAAAAGTTGCAAATTACTGAAGCAAAAAAAAAATCCAAAGATACTCACTATCATGACTTAAGAAACCCAAATGAATAATAAGTTATCAAAACAAGAAACCAACAGTCAGATACAAAGCCAATATTAAAGGTGAAAATAAAATAATATTTTAATGTTACCAGCCTTTTCAATACTTTCACTAACCTATATGACAAGAAGACTGTAATATTCTCAACATGATTTTTACAGATTATGAAATGTGTTTCTTTATCTATTATGCTAGCAGCAGGCAGTGAGATTATTTCATTATACAGATCAGAAATGGCTGACTATTGGCACTAAGAAATAAAAATCATTTGAGAATGTCCTTAGAATAAATGTAGTGGCAATAGTGCATTTTAATATCATATATTATAATATATTAATTTATAAACAGATTATAGAACATTTATTAATTTGTTAAATAAGTCAGTATAAAAATATGTTTTTATAAAGTTTGCAATGAATTTTACCATGTGGACTAGAAACGGTTAGACACGCCTGATGGAACTCATTCAAGTTGTTTTTCTTTTAGATTAGTACCATAGTCACATTTTGATCATTCTTCAGAGTACTAGTGCCAAATAATTAACTTAACAGAGGACAGACCTCCTTAAAAACTTAATTATGTACACTAGTCAAGAAATTTCCTACCTTTTATTAAACCTGAAACTGGTTTCTATTCTGGGCCGGACAAATCAAACTCACATCACCCCACCCTGTTCCTTTCAAAAGTTTTTTAATATTACCCTTCTACCTATGCCTATGTCTTCTAAGGTCAATAACATGACATTACCTATGACTTCTACCGTTCATGATAATCTTTGTTTGTGATTTATTTGATGCTGATATCAACAGCTCAGACCGTACAGCATCAAATGACAGGATGCTTAAGGAACTGGAAAGGACATGGAAGGAGGAAGTGATTATACTATTGCAGCATTTTCCTGGATGGACCAAGAGAAAATCTTCAGTCAGGACAGCCACTCTCTGGCCCAAGATTTGAACTCTGGACTTCCTGAATATGAAGCAGGAGTGTTAATCATTTGGCCACGGTGTGTGGTGAAAACCTCAAGCACTTTGATCTTCATTTTTCCTAAAATTCCACGGTGTGTGGTGAAAACCTCAAGCAGTTTGATCCTCATTTTTCCTAAAATGTTCCTCAATGAAATCATATAATTCAATTCAGGTTCAAATCAAATGATAGTTACTGGGGTAATCCTGTTGTGCAAGGGGTGTACTTCAGAGGAGATTAATGATAACAAAGTATTTGATCATTCACTGAACTTTTTGATCAAGTCTGAAGAGTGAAGGTGCAGTTCATATGCCTGTATCCACTAAACAGGAGAATGGGTGAGCCACAGAAGCAGTTTGGATGTTGTGGTGAATGGAAAAGTTCCTGCCCATGCTGGGAATCAAACACTTTGTGCAGCTCATAGCCAGACACTGTACTAACTGAGCTATACCAGCCACAATAACTAATAATTTTATTCAAGTAATTTGCAACCATGGAGAGTGATTAAGAAGGCTACATAAGAATGGGAAGTAAAAAATAACAACGTAACCCATAAAAACAACATTCATTACTTGCATTGTTAATAACCTACTTCCCTTAAACCTATAATATAAAGCATAACACAAAAATCAAAACATATATAAAGCAAATGAAGAGATTAGAGGTGTTGTGAACACAGAAGTACATATTTAGTTAGTGTCACATAACAGTTCACACAAAATATGTCAAGTAAAATCATGTGACATAAACGATAAGCAATCCAGTAAATTTTGAATCACCACAATTCCAGCAGATGTTATTTGTGGGTAAATGTGATTTTAATCAGTGTTCATAATCATTAGTACTGTTGAATTACCAGATATGTCTACAGAGCTACAAGTTAGGAAAATTTGAGGTTAATAATAAAACGTTCCCAAAGTGAGAACGATGATGAAAAAGGGATGGTAGCCTAATTTCTTATTTACTGAAAAAATCTGCTGCTTGTCAAATTAATAAATTAATGTACTTATTAAATTATTTTGTTCTAAATTTATTTACACATGTTTATATATATTGTATTTATTATATAATGATGTCATATAAACTTTTAACCAAATAATTGTTTTATGAGATACATAAGATATGTCTTAAAATTTAAAAAAGTTTATAAGCAATCATAGTTTAGTTGCCATTTTTTTATTCATAAAGGGTATACAAACATAATGCAGGAATTCAGTTCCTAGTTAAATAAAAGTAAGAGAAAAGAGAACTGAGGATGAGATGAGAATTACTTTCATTATGTTATTCATTAGTCTACCAACTACAACGATCACCAGTTTTCACCACAGAGTGATTCAAACATCTCCACAGCCAGACCAGTTCTGATTACTTAGCAGCTTATTGCAGGTTGATAATGAAATGTAAACAGTGACTTCAATCAGAAGTTCTCACACCAGACAGTAATTAGATCACTCCAGCATGTAACCAGCTATAGTTATGTTCTGTTACTAAATTATACTTATTTCAATCTAACACTGAAGCTATTGTGCAATTTTTCATCAAAATCTCTGCTTCTGATACTCTCAGACTACCATGACACCATAAAGACTTGTTTTACTCAAATTACATGCTTAATGCAACCACAAAGTTAGGTAAACTACTCCTGAACCACTCTGTATATAATGCTTTTCATTTGCAAAACTTATTATTTTTTTACATAATTAAAAAACTGGACGTTAAAATATATATGTTATGAAACTTGAAGGCTCATTACCATGCTCACAACAGCCCACCACTAAACCCGGCATATAAGAATCCAGTTCACATCCTCAAGCCCTGCTTCTTTAAATCACATTATAATATCATCCCATCTATTCCCAGGTCTCCCTAACGGTTCTTCCCTTCACGTATTCTAACCAAATAAATTCTGACAACAGAAAAATAAATGTTACACTTGCAATTGGAGAGATATAAGTGGCAAAGAGACATAGTTATCTACGACTAAACAAAAAATAATGAAGGAGAGGTGTAGTTCATCTTTGGAGTCATAGGAACAGGCCCTAATGGCCTAACCCTACAAAGTTCATAGGATTTACAATGTTTGGTTATCCCAAGAATGGAAGCATTTTTACAGCTTATGGATAATACCATACTTACTGTGTAAGAACATAAATATCTTTCTAACATAAATACCTACTTCATAACATCCAAACATGAAAGACAGACCAAAACCCTACGATGAGAAATTCTAATTGCACCCTTGTAATAAGAATAAGAGACTAACTCCATTTCAAGAGACATCATCATTCATACCAGACATCAGAGAACTAAAGGACCTCTGATGAGGTAAATTGATAGATGTACTATACCACTAGCAAATCAACCACCAAATTACACTCTGAATGATAGAGGGGGTCAACTGCTGGTGGCAAAGCGAATTAACATTTTCTCTTCAAAGTTCTTTCAAGAAGTAGGCATAAACCTTAAGAATTCATGCAGAGGGAGACAATCTTACTATTTCACTATAACACTGTAGTTCATGATAAGCATTTAAGTACCCTGCCATAATAGGGGAAAATAATATTTAAACTACAACCTAACTAAAATTGTGCTACTAGAAACCCCCCATGTTTATAAACAATTTAAGCTATTATTTTATGTGCATGATAAATTAAGTGTTTGACTGTAGTGACAGAATCAACAAGAGAAAACTGAGTGCTAAGGGTCATGGTTTCACTACTCAGAAACCATTCTACATTTTACCACCACAAACAACAAACAGAAATAATCCTTCAGTGCTTATACTATAGCAGTATTTGCCTAGTTTTACTGAAAAAGTCACAAAACACTTCAATGGGAATAGCCTGTAATGTCTGATTTCTGGGAAGAGCCAAGTATTGCAGGATAAATAATGTAGCATGTATACACCATCTTATATCTTTTTTGTTTGCTTCAGGAAATATGATTATTCATACAAAAATAACGAGAAATATATATGTAAAAAAGTCTAATTTACAACAAACTAATAATGCTTGTGAATTATTTCTGTTCATTGTGAAATATAATAAGTGTCAAAATTAAAGCATCTACCTATTTACGGACAGGAAACTGGAAGGGCAGTAAAATTAGGATCCATCAATCCAACGAAACATAATGTGTTTGTGAAAACTATTTTCAAACTACAACTTTTTTCCTCCATTACAAACATTTATGTGTATGTTTCTGCATTACTCAATCAAAATGCAATTAACAAATTGGTACATCCAACATTTATGTACAATTACAAATATCTAATGGAAAGCAATCTAATTTTACTACTTATTTGCTCTAAAATACTAATAAAAATGTGAAGTGTTCAACAAAAATATATATTGTAATCACACTTGCTTATAATTAAGTGTATGTGAGACGTTTTATATCAACTGTAAGAAGTGATGAAGACACATGAGAACAAGAACAATAAACCAACACTGAGGTGCTACAATCTAAGAATGCCAGTGATATTAAAGTGCATTTTCTATAACGCTTCTTCTAGATATTTTGATTAGACCTTACAGCCTGTTCCAATTCAGAAGTGCTTCTGAAATTCTGAATCCTTTTAGGCATTTGGTAGGATTCCATAGACAGGTGGTCAGTCAAACACAAAACATGTTTTGTTTAACTGATATTAAAATTCTCTCTCATAATAATGAGAAAAGAAAACGTGTATACATTTCTAATATCTATTTTGAAACAGGTTTGAAGTGAAAAAAATATAAATGCTAGCAAAAATAAAGGTTTCTCAATTTCTAAGATTACAGTGATAATACATTTTACAGATGTTAGTAAGTGAAATTTAGTGCTCTTTTTAGTGCATAGTAACTACAAATATCAAAATGTGTGTTGATTTCTACATATCTATAATATTTGGCACTGTATGTACGTTTACAACAATACTCAGTTGATTTTCAAATGTTGAGGTACAAATCTAAGGGCAATATTTGAGTATATCACAAATTATAATTGTTTAGATCCTGCTGTATGTATGGGACATCATCATTCTGCTATTCATCAACCAAACAAAATGACTGTAATTAAAGTGACTCTAGTCCAAGACTTTCAGATATCAAACAGATTATTAGAGAGAGGTAAGATTTACAGGAATCATAATTCAGCATGCTGAGAATGAATATACAAATTAAATAAAGTTAATAACTATCTGTGAATCTGAAATCTCGCTAATGAAGGCATACAAAATGTATGGAGCTAAAGCTCCATACATTCACAACCTAGCACTGATCAACCTCAAACTGCAACAATTTCACACCCCCATTGCCACTGCAGAGGATATGCGACATTATCTATTGGCTACCTGGGTGTGGATATTAGGCTTTGGGGATAAAAAGAAAATTTTCCAATCTACCTGAAAGGAGGTGAGCCCTCACTGTTAAGTTCAGTCACCTTATTAAGCCTCCTTAATTAAATATAATAAATTCAAACTGAGATCCATAACAATAATTTCTATATCACCAAGGACTAGAAATGGACAATCTTTTATGAAATATACTTTATGATGGCCAATATACCTAAAGCAGCACAGCATTATGAGAAAACCTGCAGATATAAAGAGAGTGTGTAGAGTCATATAATACAATCTTTCATCCAGTCAAACCCTTAACTTGAATTTAACAGTATTTGAAACATCAGAGACACCAACCCAATAAACAGAAATGATGCTAGAAGAAGAATAAAAATCAAATTTCCTTGCCTGCTCTGTAATTTAGTACTGAACTTATGTGAATATAAGTAATGCCCATGTTTTGTGACAACAAACACTGAACTTATAATTTTCTGTTAAATTTGTGTTGAATTTTTATCAAATTACAAACCAATGTTGTGTTTGAAATTGTGCACATTTTTTAACTGTAACAGTTTACAATTCACTAGCGGAACCATTCATATTCGGAAACCATTCCTTTCCTTTTTCACACCAAGCAAAAGGTGTTTCTGAATGGTATAATTTCAGATCTTTATGTTAAAACTGGTTGAAACTGCTGAAGAAACCATAATGGAGCAACAGAAGAAAAGTTAAATACCTAAAAATTTATGGGAGATTGAAGGCACCAAGAAACCCTTTCATGGAAACCAACATGGCCAGGTAATCATTCAGACACCCAAAAGTGCCAAATTTCAATAGACCGAAATCAGGTAATCATTCAGACACCCAAAAGTGGCAAATTTCAATAGACTGAAAGAGGATTGGCTGATCACATAGGTGAAATGAAAAACAACACACATAATGCTTCATGATAACAGTGCAATGCTGAAATTCTTGGGAATATTTCAAAACAGCCTGAGAAGACACAAAATAGGCCCCATCTCCAAAATAAAAGTATGATTCATACAATGTGCCATTATGTGTTTTTGTTAAAAATGAATGTTAAAGACTGTATATGTCAGTTAACCCACTGAGCTGCTGAACAGCTGAAAAGATGCAAATTATATCTACTTGTACTTTATTTACTAACAAATTTCAATGTGTTTAATATCTGTTTTGCAGAATTTCACAGTACATTTTAATTGTGACAAAGATTCATATTCTCTGTTATTTGACATTGCACGTGCTTGGACACATAAACTGTTTCAAAATTTAAATGATTCTGTTAGGTGTCTGAACACAAAGTATGTACAAAATTTCAGAAGTACTTAGCAAATATTTATCATTCATTAGTCCTTCAATACCCAAAGGCATTCTTACAACCTACAACACATGACACACTTTTGGAGCAAAAAGCTGAAGATTAGTAATTTAACATACTGGAATACAGTTTATATAGAGAGAATTTCCTGACAGCAAGTACCATTTTGTCCACCGTCCTCAGTTGCTGGTACTGCAGATATATACAAATAATGAGTATCTGAACATGTGTCAAAGCCGGTACTATCTGTCAATATCCCAGAGAAAATACAATGCTATGAAAAGTAAGGTTCTGCATGCATGACTGT
Organism: Zootermopsis nevadensis; assembly: GCF_000696155.1. Next base: position 300,944 of record NW_019059980.1, on the reverse strand, counting down.
TCAAATGGGAAGAGAACAAGAAGGCAGTGAGCCACGGACCTTTTTGTAGATAACGTACCCACTTGCCTGCATGGACTAAGAAAGACAAAGACTATACTCTTGCTGAAGCATGAAGGCTCAGTACCTGATAAATCAGACAACTATATTGGAAGCATTCGGACACCAGAAGATAGTATCAGTCATCATGAACCAAGTACATATTATTCCACATATAATTCTTGTCACTTCAGTTTGTATAGCCAATGGACAAGTTTATATTGAGTTAGTGAACAGACAAGTGAATCAATGAAGTGAGTGAATGAGAAAGTAAGTGATACACTACATAATATTATCAAAATATAGTTACTTAAGTAGGCAATATAATTCTATGATAAAGGAAACTATCATGTTACTTAAAATGTTACTAAGGAGGTACAAAATACAGTCTTGAATGTAATAAACAATATTACTACCATATATACAACTGAAACTTGGATAATACTGTATTCATTTAAGAAACTCTTCCAGTATGTTAATTCTGCATAGTGAAAGCTCACTTAAACCTCACATCATGCAGAAGTATAAAGATATCACTCCAAAATCTGTATCATGAAGTATGATCAGGAATGAAACATTGCTTGGATAAGGATTCAACATCAAAGACATGACTAATGAAGAGAAGATTCTGGTGAATGGCAGAACCATACCATACAACTGCCTGACACAGTCTGTTCCTATCACTTTTCTTTGTACGTGGGGTCCGGAGGTACTTACCCTGGGCATCATACTTACTGGAAAAGTTACGGGTTGCTAGCATCGTTGTAAGGATCGCACCCTGCGTATGAAACAAACAAGAAGCCAAGTGGCAAGAACAAAACATCAGAGGATGTAAGTTTTTATGTGTTATTTGCACAAAGTGTATGAAATAAAGTCATAATGGGGAGGTCAAGTATGACTGTGTCTAAATACTTCACCTCCGAAACTACTGGGTGAATTTAATTTCAGCTGATAACAGTAAAATATAACTTTGATTTTCATTCATGTTATATACAACTTTTATACTAAATACTCTATATTAACTTATCTAACTTACTTTCCTCGGTATTAGGGTAGCAGATATCAGCTGCCAACCAAATTCACTTTCATGTTTATTCACATTCTTACTTTGGGCTAGATTTGACAAACATGTAAAGAATGAAATACACATCCATGACACTCTTTAGGAAGTATGATTTTAAGATACTTTTAGGCCAAATAAATTATTGTTATCTCAAATACAGTTTGAATTTACTCCCACGATTTATGTAAGATCTATCACACAGGTTACTGAGACACTACTTGGTAAGGCAGCAACACTTTTCACAATCTGGCGTCCTAAAATAAAGGAGAGCAACAGATGCCACACATCAGATGTTATAGCTTTAATGCATGAATTTCATTTTACAGCAACCTGTAAAATGAAATCCAATTCTTTCCTAGTGAATTAATAACCCAAAATTAGAGATCAATTTAAATTTTATTACTCAATGGAGAAACAAAATAGTGTACTAATAATCATAATACACACCTTCAGTTTACGCCTTGCATTGAACTTCTTCAAGCAGTCCACAGTTTCTTGTCTGTGAACAACAGAAGCCACACGTTCCCTTTGCTGAAATAAAATAAACATAATCTTGTTAGTAACTATACAGTCACAACAGAATCAGACCTATCTCAGTGCACGCAATGAACTACAGTTATAAATACTTATAACAGAATATCAAGGGACCTGAAAATGTTGTTTTATGAAGGTATCAATTTAACAAAGTTACTTCGAAATAAGTAATATACAGTACACATCATAATATTTTCTATCCAGAACACAAACCACGCTATGAAAAAAAAAAATACTACTGAAAATGTTTACTGCTGAGTATCTATTTAAAACACATAATATGCATAACAAATTTATACACAGCAGCACACAGTTTCTTTCTCCCTTCCATTTTCCAGCACACACATGGCCATAGTCAAAAATGAAAGTGTTGGGGTGATCTAGACACAGTTCCAGGTTGAAAGAAATGAACATGCAATGATTATATGAGGCTGTCCTCATTGTTACTTGATGACAAAGTCCCTAAAACTAATCCCTTCAGAAAAAGTGTAAATTAAAAGCATATACATACGCAGATCCATGGATGTTTCAAAGCCTCTGAGGCCGTAATTCTCTTCGTAGGGTTGACTGTCAACATTTGGTTGATCAGGTTCTTTGCTTCTGGTGTTACTGTGTCCCATTCTGGTGAGGGATACTAGAAGTAAAAACATGAATGACAGATCTTAATATACAATTCTTCATAGAACAAATATTTTACAAATCAGAGGCACAAAATACAGAAAACACATGTTATTTGTAAATATGGTAATTGTCACTCTTTCATCAAAAACAAAGTAACTCCAAGCTTTACTGACCATTACAAATCCATGTGCGAGAGGGAAAGGAAGACAGCACACACATAGATAACCCAATTGTTCCTTGTACTACAGGATGTGAAATTACATCTAGGATGTAGAAGTAGCACCTACAGATTAAGGCATGTGCCTGCAGTGCTAGATTTTTTATAGTTCCTTTAGTTCACAAAGTACAGTGTAGTGTACGGTTGGTGTATAAAGAATTCCACGAATTGTGTTAAATTTCATTTACACTATACATGCTCAGACACTCTTTACCATCTTCCCCTTACACTGTGACATAGTTCAAGCTCAGAGTCATTTTACAACCATTGGAACGTCCAGTGTCCACACCAAGAATCACATGAAATTATGCATGACAAGTTCTCTTCTCCAAAACATATATTCTCATTAACTCACATCGTATGCACCCGCCTTTATTTGTGCATATAGTCGATGCTGATCCTCATCCCAAAAAGGAGGATATCCAACTAGCAATATGTATAATATCACTCCTGTAAAAAAAACAGATATACAATGTGTAACAAACTGACAGTTAAACAATTTAGTCAAGTATCATTTCAAGCCGACTGTTCTTTCAGTCCAACACATCGTTCAAACCGGTGGTATACACATGACAACTGATAACATCATGGACACCAGTACAGTTGCCATGTGTAATTTCAGACATGATTTGATATTTCCCAGCTGCTACATAGAATATAAGAGTGCAGTTATTTATATATTTAGATAGCATCTTAACATTCAGTAGACCATAATTTCTCTTCAAAATATTATGTGTGAAAAGGCACTGTAATAACAATTTTAATTCATCACAAAACTCTAAAATTATCAGCAATATTAATACAAAATAGCTCAAATTAAGTTATAAAATGTTTCTATGAGAACACTAATAGTTACAGTATTTCACACAAGATAACTTAAAATCAGAATAGAAGCATTCACAGAAAGAATGAGAATGGTAGTGACACAGAATGGTTAAGGTCAGGCAGGCCGTCTTCAGTTCTTCACAGATTACTTCTAGAGACCAGGAATCGCCAACGTTTTTTGCATGATGGGCAACTATAAAAAGCTCATAATTTTTAGCAGGCACCATATAGATCTATACCACCACCACCAACACCCCTAAAAAAAGTTGCAAATGGAAATAATTATACTGTGACTGTGGTCTTGCATCTGCTACACAAAGTGGCTCACAAAGAAATAGATCAGATTAAAACTTAAAACTCCTTATAAAATTCTAAAACTCTCGCAGCTAGAACATATTCCTTCCGAAGACACCAAGGTGCCTGTGTGCATGCAGGTGATGATTCCTGTGTAGACTATAATTATATCCTCATTAGAATCACATGTGAACTGTAAACCTACCAGGTGATTTAATAACTTTAGATTATACTACCTTTAAGATGTTATACTTCCAATATAATTAAAGAATACAATGTCAAAATGTCAAGCAAGTTAGGAAATGCACCCATGGCATAACAATTCTGATACATTCACTCTGTTATTGCTTCTAGATTTTCAATTTATGAATGGTGACTTCCAATGGTATCTTCTAATTATGTAAAACAGGTGTGGCAGATGAGCAAGGGCCTCCAACTCCAACATAAAATTTGATCAAAATCAGTCCAAGGGTTCTCAAGTTATGAGACAGCATGGCATAAAAATCACATTTGCTTATTTATCTAAAACATCACAACACTTACAGGAAAAGCATTAAAATTAAATCCGTGGCGTAACAGCTCCAGAGAGCCAAAGCCAACTAGCTTGACTGCTGGCCTCACGTTCACATGCCTAAGCAGAGGTGAACGATCAACCAACCAGATATAGGGTGACGTGTGGTCAGCACGACGAACCCCCAGCCATTGCTAGTTTTCATGACCAGATTACGCTACTCATTGTAGCTCCCCAATTTCCTCACGATGCTGGGTTGGCACCAGTCCCATACACTGATCGAAAGCTCATGAGAAAATTTCTTCTCCCCCGAGACTCGAACCAGTGCGCATTCCGTATCGCCGGTCCGAAGCATGATGCCTCAGACTATGCGGCTACTGCACGGGACGCAGGAAAAGCATACTCAGCATAAAATATGCTTATTTTGTTTTATAAGTTTCATCCCAAATATTTTTCACTCTAATAAATATTTAGCAAGTTTAGAATCAGATGTGAGCTGAAATGTATGTAGATCTGCATTTAAGTGTTCATTGCCATTGTCCGATTTTAACCAAAACTGTAACACATTAACAAATTTTAATAAAATTCCCAAATATAAAAGTTAATGAAAGTCCATTCAGCAGTTCTTAAATTGATACATGTGGACAGACAGATAAAGAATGATGACCAGGCTAATCGGTGCAAATTTCTGTTGTAAATGCACCAAAAATAAATATTATTAAGTCAAGTAACATACATGACTGTTAAATAAAAGTACAAAAACTGTAGATAAATTAAATGATAAAGAATGTAAATCTGGAAGGAACATAAGTCTTAAACATACATACCTAAACTGCAGAATCAAAATGTAAACTTACCACAGGCCCATATGTCAACTGGCTTTCCATAGGGTTCTTTTTTTAACACCTCTGGTGAGAGGTAACCAGGCGTACCAGCAAAGCCTGGTGACATCAAAACATAGTTGAGTTCACAACTCTGTATCATAATCGTTTGACATCAGCCAAAATGCACACACGGACATGCCCGTAAGTCTGCCGGTTGGGTGGTTCATACTACACAGATAACTTGGGTCAGTTCAGATGAAATAAATTTGAAACAACTTTGTAAGTTTGTTGCAAATCCGTTTTCCAGATAAATCACTGTCACAATGCAAATTATTTTAAACTGAAGTTTCCTTGTCACAGATCCTTAAGCTTATAAATTAACCCCAATCAACTTGACAGAATATGTTTCAGAAACACAGCACTGGAATCATTCACAGTATATTAGTAGTTAGGAAGTGATGTTTATTAATCTGGAAGCAACTCTCGACAATTGCACAAATAATTTAATAAGCTCTCAGATTTATAAACATGAAACAAACTAACTCAGGAATAGAAACACTGTGGAAAATTTTAAATTTAAATAATTACAGTAATAAAAATAAACAAACACCTTTTTAAGTCTTTTGAACACAATATTATCAATCCTTCCATGATCTCTGTTAACACTTTGTGCCTAAACATGAATGATACACAAAACTGATGAGAAAGCAATATTAGATAAAACATTTTTTTGCCTACATGAATGTTTGTCCCAACATGACAGTAAATTTTATGAACAACAAATGAATTAATGCTGTGTTTTGGAAACAAAAATTCAGTAATCTCAAAATAATGTTTACACCAATTTATTATATTCTAGTGGGTTACTTGCCATGATTACAGAGTGTTCTGTATGCTGTGCACTATTTTGCATGTGAGAAACAACGTACAAATTTTTTTAAGGCAGCTGTCCGCAAAACGTAAAACACGGAGTTCTCATTTCGCTCTTTTTGGCAGCGATGACTGGACCATACTGTACAGTCCTGTAGGAGATTAATTGGTGATCATCTGCAAGATTGCAAGACCACATTCCATATAATTGTTTAATATTTAACGTAATTCCAAACATAAGTATCAATAAAAATAAGCTTTGTCAAGAGGAATTTACAGTTTCTTTATCTTCTCATTGTCTGTAGGAACTGATTCGCGTGTGGAGAGGAACAAATGACTGTGCGTAGAAGTGAAAATTGGAAGCTTATTTGTCAGTCTATAATCACAATGTCGTTTCCCTTTTTACATGAGAATGTCATTGTTTTGTACAGTGCTAAACATTATTTTTGCTGATTGCAGGGAGTTTAGAAAAAGAGATTCCTGATATGGATTCGAGGGATTCGTACGATGCTCAACAAACCCAACATTGCATCACGACTGCCAACATGAGCAGTTCAGATGCGCCAAGGCCTAGCGTGATCGAAACGTCACAGCCTCATGTGATCGAGTGCACGTAAACAGTTTTCTGCTGCTCTGGGTCAGGAACAATTTGCGAATTGTGACTCGTGCGTCGTTGAAATTCAGTGAAATACGAGGACACGATACCATTATGGTCGTGGATCTGCAGAGTGAGTTCAAATATCAAGTATTCTTAAATGTGTTGATATACAACATCAGCACAGCCAGTTATTTAATTATTTGTTGGTAACAAAGAAATGTTCCTTTATTTATTTTTGGAATTGGTCAAACAGTGAAATCTGCTGGAAGAAAGAAAGAGATTATTTTATACCGTCGGCAGAAAGCAATTCATACGAAGACTGATGTTTCCTTTTAGTGATAAAGCAACTTGAACTTCAGAAACTGAGTGAATACAGTAGCTAATTTATCCTCGTCCCTTCTGTCATAGTCGTCGTCATCATCATTATCATTATTATTATTACTATTATTATTATTTATGTATATTTTTTGTAAACATTTGTAGACCTCTGTCCTTTCCCTTTTTTTATACATGAAATTGCAATCGTGTACCGACAATTCAGGGTTTGATTCGTTACCTGTGTGGGATGTGCACTTAAGAGTTTCTGAGGCACGGCTTATCACATGCCTCGGCATATTATCATCTTCTATCACTCAGTTACACTGTTGTACGTTAAAGTAGTACTGTCACATCCCGGGTAAGACGGAACTTCAAATTTTGAAGAAATGCGTCAGGCGGATGCAGTTAGAAAAAGTCAAAAATTTTCAATCTCTCTACAACAAACTCAGCCCTGACATTTGTTTTGTTTCTATCAATATTTATATAAGTGTTTTAATTGGTGTTAAAGTTTGAGAAATACAGGTGAGAGTTTTTTAAACCCTTCCGTGGGCAGTGGGAAATCTACTTCCCACTTCAGATTTCCCCCATATCAAGTCCGTTCCACACACACACATATATATATATATGTATATATATATAAACAAATATGACAAGGGTTTAATCACTTTTGAGAGACCATAATTTTATGACACCTAAACTGAACAAGCTTTTCACACGAGGGTTTAAAATTTGCAGAGTTATGTTAAATGCCTTTATTTTGTCTTTTAAATTAGGATATTAAGCTTCTAGTAAGTGAACTGTGACCTCATGTTCAAAGCCACTTACTAAAGCACTTCCACAGAACAGTCTGTAAAACATGAGGAATTCACAAAAACTTTAAGGAAGAACATAAAAATCTGAACATACCAAACCACGCTTGCTGTTCTCCTTGTACTTCAATCGCTAAACCAAAGTCAGCAAGCTTAACGGCTGCACCTTTTTGTTTACTCGCTAATAATAAGTTTTCAGGCTATGGAAGAAAAAGCGAAAAACAAGAACAGAAAAACGTGTTAATGATCTGTTAGTATCAATCATTCAACAAATTGGAGATCATACATAGAAACAGTTTAAATTTCAGTCTTACTTTTAGATCTCTATGAACAACTCCATTTTGATGACAATGATTGACACTTTCCAGGATCTGTTGGATACAATGAGATGCATCTGCTTCACTGTAGAATTCTCGTGCGACGATGTCTTCAAAGAGTTCCCCACCCGTCACTCTGAGGAAGATAACATGAAAATAGCAAACACAAATACTGAATTAACATTTTATACAATAAATTTATACATTTATATAATAACTTATCTTTGATGCAAAATAACCAAAGGAGAAGACAAATTAGAGGACAATGCCAAGGGCAAATCATTAATGATCATATATTAAATAACAATTAGTACAATTTCAATATAACGTCTCCAATGTGGCACTAATACGAGAAAGACAGGACAAATAGCAGTAGTTATCAGTTATGTGCCAAACTGAGGATCTTCTGTGATACATTGTAGATATTTTAATGTATAAAACTGGACTTCCTGTGCAGTGTTATTTCTTTTTAATTTCAAGTATCCTTAAAAATAAGTTATCTCAGGAACACAGAATAAAAAATGTTTTAATTTCCTTCGGCAAAATGTATTTGCTCCCAAAATAAAATAATATTGATTTATCACAAAACAGTGCTCATTAACGTTAACACGAATAATTAAAATTTTAAATTTGGCGCAGTTATCAACATGATTATTCAACAAAACGTAAGATTTCAGTCATTCAATAACTTAACTATAAGAAATATTAATGGAGATCTTTAGTGTACTTACAAATCAAACACTAGATAGTGGAAGTTTTCTTCTTGTATGCTGTCATGTAGCCGAACTGAAAGACATAAGAAAATAAGCAAAATCAAACAGCTATGTTATCACACTGCATACTAGGTCTACATCAAATACAGACTGAATAGAACAGCGGTCCCCAACCTTTTTGTGCCTCCGGGCACATTTGAAAGTTTATGAGATCGTGGCGGGCACCAACCAATTAACAAAGCCAAATTTTCTTTTCTCTGGACAAATAAGATATGGACACCAAATAATACACAAAACAACACGACGTTTAATGATACAAGAAACCATGCAATCAAAAATACGTACTTTTATAAGTACAATTATTATTACTCAAGTGGGAAGTTAGTGTGATGTTTGGCGCTGCATTTCATCGG
>NW_019059980.1:240145-285660 GCF_000696155.1 Zootermopsis nevadensis | reverse complement strand
AAGACGGAAATCTTCATACTCACCGCCCTAATGATGGAGGCAGTATGACCTCTGAAACGTTGGTTAATATCGACCAGTCTACACAGCGCAACAACCCAGAAGACAGAAATCTTCATACTCACCGCTGTGAAAACCTCAAATCATACAAACAGTAAATCTTCTATGCGGTTTCCTCCCTCGACATTTTTTGTCGAAATTTTGTATTGCTCGTCTCGTCCATGTGTACGACGCGTTCAGCTCATTTCAAAATCTTAATATTAAGTAAAGATCGCGTATGAAATCTTCATTACGTAAATTTCCTATGCATCAATAACTTCTGCCTTCTCAGGTCCAAATTTTCTGAACACTTTGTTCCCAAACATCCTCAATGCCTGTTATCCCCCGAGGGTATAAAACCAAACTCCATCCCCACATTAAACAACAATTTCAATTGCTTTTATCTTTTATACAATACGAAAATAAAAACAGAAAATACATTTTGGACTGAATTTCAGAAAAGACTATAACAACCTCCTCCCAAAAACGGGCTGGACACTCATAAGAAAAACACTGGCACACGGTGAAGTTATGCTCATGAGACATGACCCTTCACGAAGTGACCATCAGGGGCCGGCGAGGGACTAAATAACAAACTGGAGGCCGCAATATGGCGTCTGTAGCTGCAGCCCCACATGAGACACGGCACCTCCCCCGAGGTACCACTCGTGTTTCAACTGCATTTCCACGTGACTTGTTCACCGTCACAAACGGGTACACTATTTGTAAGTTGGCTGTCACAAATTGTAAGTACAACATCCACTACTGGTACGAAAGGTATTAAAACATACAAATTTCATTCCTTCGAAGCCTTAACAAGCTTAATAAGCCAGGAATGAGCGCCTTTTAAACCTTGTTTTCCTTTTATACCCTCGTTATTTTAGCAACTAAATAACGAATGGCTTAACAAGGCTTCTTGGCTAAATCCTTTCCTGACTGGTATATTTCACGCAAACTTTTTCTCTACCTCCAACTGCTTTGCGCTACTAATTAGTAACTTCAAGGCATAATAAACTCTCTCCTGATGGGCTTTAAGGCCAAAAAAAATCTGCTTTTAAAAATCAGTGGAAGAGAGAATTTTTCTGACCATCTTCCCCCGGTAGTAATTGTGTGTGCACACGCAGAACTTACCAATATTTGGGTGTTGAAGTTTCCGACATATGCGAGCCTCCCGCTCCAGTTTCTGGAAGTCTGAAACAAAAACACGGATCAAATTAAGAAGTGCAAAACGTGCTTTTGCCAATACGAAGCCATTTCATTATATAACCCCTTCACTTCGATTAACATCCACAAACTTCCTTACAACCCGTGAGAATCCCAAATCTCACACAGTGATATCCCGTTCAACACTGCCCCACAAAACGCTGCTTAGGAAGAAAATGTTTCAGACAAAGCAATCAATTATTGATGCCTTCTTGAAGAAAATGGCTGACAATTCCACGGAAATAACCATAAATCAATACGAATATGGATGTGCTGATATTAAGTACCGATGTGTATTAGATTTATTATTATTATTTATTTAGTGTTCTGTCTGACGACAGGTCCATATGAACAGGATCCTTCCATCCTTTTCTCGGACTGGGACCTGTTCATATACGTTCTTGGCAGATGATCCAGAAGTGGTTTGCCATTGCCTTCTTCTGTGTGTGAATGGGATGCCACGGAGAAACCGGGGAAGCCCCCGGAGGAAAACTCCGTGTTGCCTTGCCCAACACAAGTTATAAATTCGGGCACCGCCGGGAATCGAACCCGAGACCCCAGGATTACAAGGCCAGCGTTCTAACCACTAGACCACCGTAGATTATCAAATGAGAAAGACTGCTCCTACACGTTCCAAACTAATAAAAGAGCAGAATTCCACTATAAGAAAAATAAAACCCAAATAACAACCCAGAAGACGGTAATCTTTGGTACAGTTTCATTCAGAAATAGGCATGGAGGAAAAAATGTAAAAGAGAAATAAAGAGGAACACAGCGCGTGCATGGGAAGACACTCAGCTTATAACCTCCGTGGTAAATTATATTTTTATACCAGCCAAGAGAGCACAAGTTGTTTCATCTTCAAGAAGATGATGTTTCTCAGCCACCCCGTGGTCTCCAAGCAAACGAATTATTGATGAGGCCATTGCACAGATGACTGGATCGGCCACAGAGGCAGCCTCCACATCTGCATAGCAGAGAAGAAGAAAAAAAATGTCGAACGCCGGTCGTATACCTTACCGCCAGCTATCAAACTGACTGAAATGTCGTACGCCATCATTCCCATGTTAATCTCGATGACAGTGTATTTTAGTTTGAGCTGGAGTCCCACAGATGACATTTTTGGTAATAATAAATAAATTGGGACAAACACAAAAAAAACCTACAGCAATGCAGCATAAGAACAAAAGAATCAAATCTTAGGCACAACTTGCGGACCCCCAGGGTTCCGCGAACCGCCGTTTAAAAAAAACGTTCTAATGGACACAATAATTTGGTAGGCTTGGTCCCAGCCCTCATTCCACTCACCCCACATTCACACATCACTGCCGTTTGACCCATTTAGTTTCACTTTGATGTATGGTACGGCCCGGAGCGTTCAATGCGTAGAAAATACGGGCAGTGCCTGCATGGGGAACCGATGACGAGGGCAGTGTCCCCGTTTCCGAAGCAAATAGGACCGCACTTTGCAGTCCGAGTGCGACGACGCATTCCATATCCTGCGGTTCGAGACCGAACTATGTCAACACAATCATTTCCTACAGGACTCTTTTTGCAGATTTATTTAATTACGGTAATGAACTTTCGGGATCCACAAAAGACAGGAATTTTTGACCAGTTGAACCAAAACTAGCTTCAAGATAAGAACTCTACTCCGGGGAAATTAAATATATTTACCGCCAATGTCCTCTCGGCTGTAACGCCATCTAGATCTATAGATAAATACCAACGATTAGAAAGACAAGCGTTGATGAGAGGATAATCTCAAAACTTATCAAAAGGAAACTAGGGGGGGAAGGTATGGATTAAATTCATCTGGTTCAGGATAAAGGCCGATGGAGGACTCTTCTGTACAAGGTAATGAACCTTCAAAAGGCGAAGAACAACTTGCCTATCTGAGCGACTACACAGCTCCCCAGAAGGATTCTGTTCCATGGAGTTAGTTTGTCAGTTAGTGGTTTTCGTTGCAAAACGTCATCTGACGGGATATTTATTTTAGTGAAAGTCTACTCTAGCACGTCCCTTTGAAGCTGAACGATTAGTCTGAATTGGCAATGACTAGCAAATTCATTCGGCGTCACTAGAAAGCAGCTCTATTTATACAAGTGCCAACAGCAGACAGCCCCAACCCTTGCGCAAATAGTACACACACAGAGATCGACTAACGTGGTCTCAGAATCTACCCCGCCCCTGCATAATTATCCAACATACACGACATGTAGGACTACGTCGTGTTTGTCGTCGTAATGATACGGTGCTTCGAAATGCCAAAGTACCAAGTACCGAAGTTCGAGGGTTGGCAGATAAAAGTAACGAGCCTTAAGATCTATACTTCAAGTGTAAATTTACGGTTAGAGAGTAAAGTTATGTTACTTTATGGTGCAATCTAATGCTCGAGCGAGAGAAGGCAAGAAAGAAGTGAAGAAGAAGAAGAAAATGAGCGCCGATATACAGCAGCTAGCGGAAGGAGAGGAAGTGAGGTTGTAGTTAGGAAACTAATCGTTAATTGCAAATTAAGATTTACAGACACAATATCATGTAGGATTTGTATTGTTCTACCACTAGACTCGTTACTGACAAGTCTCGATGTGCACAATTTTACCTTTAATTTAATTAGTGATGGCGACAAACAGTAACCAATGTTTTCATTTTCGCTAAAGTAACAGTTACCAAATTGTATGCTTCAAGGCCACAGAAGGACTTAACACCACCCTCCTCCTCCTAATCGACGCGGCCATGTCACCAGTACAACGTTGCTAGCCTTGCGACGCTGCTAGTTCTGGGCTGTCTTCACTCACCTGGGATCCACCGTCCCTGTTGCAACCTCTCAAAGCATGACATGTGTTGAACACAGCAATCAAAAAAAAATATATACAGACTCCATGATACCGAAGTACGTAACGCCATTCAGCCATATTTCCAGCGAATCTGAAACTCAGCGACCGCCACGAAAAAATGCGACTGTGTTGTAAGTTATGGAGGCACGGGCTAATTAAGCGTTTGTGCTTCAAATACAATTACTCTGACATTGGCGACATATAATAAAAGGGCTTTTAATGTAAAGTAGATGCGTCAAATGTAAATAACGGTTCAATGAAATTATCATTTCTCTTTCATCTTACGTTCTTTGAAGGAACAAAGCTTTGTTCAATTACATTCACAGTTGCTACGGAATGTGTTTCGCTTTGGAAACAGAGTACGGGATGAAACATGGACATATTCTCTTTGCACCGTCAACTGGAGTCGCTTTGGGGGTTATATTTCCATATTCTTTTCTGTGTAACAACAATCACTGATTGTATTCCTTTACATTGCTAGCTGCTTATTCATTGGAGTATCGCAGGAGGGTATAAGAGAAGACTTAATTATTATATATTGTTTAAATCTTGTCCGTCTAATCACAATAAATTCTTATTAAATATTAAAATATCACATTAATTAATTATTTTAAATGTTAATTAATGTAATATTTTAATATTTAATAAGAATTTATTGTGATTAGACGGACAAGATTTAAACAATATATATTTATTACATCACAATATGACGCAACTTTACCATCTCATGACTTAATTATTGTTACTTTTTCGTGTTCTCTGCATAGTGTGCATAAACTGAAAGCATAATGGGGAAGACGTGTCTGTACGCATGTATCATCTCCGAAATTATATGACAGTGTTCTAATAGTTGGTACTGGAGATCTTGGTGAGGGTAGCCAGACATTTTCTTACAAAACTTGACCCAAGAACAGACTCAAACCTGTAAGGAAGAATGTTATCATTATATATTCTGCTTTAGAAAGGGTGCGTGTCGTACTACACACAGGACTCTGCCTTTACTTGTACGTCTCGGTCACATGAATCACTGGCAACTGCTATGTAACACTCTTACTTTCACTTTAGCTGCGTGACGTCACACAAAATACAAATTAAACGTCGAGACGGTAGTCGCATGCAAAATACTGTGTTAATGAAATCAAGTAATTCCTATGCCATATTTTTAATCGTCGAATAACAAAAAAAAAGACCAGCAGTAAATTATCTTAACCTGTTTCTGGTAACCAGGAGGCAGGAATGTTTTCCTTATCCACAACGACAAATGAAACAAAGCCTCTCTAAATTGCGACCAAAAATTAAATGATTACGTATAAGGAAATCTCAATCAAGGAACACAGGAGCGGTTGTCCTATAATAATCGTTCACATCTCGACTGGAATTTATCGATACAACCCCCCCCCCCAACCCAAACTGGTTCGAAAATATTAACGACTTCTCTCATTGGACAAGTATGGCCAAAACAATCTAATCTTCAATTCGTAAAATATGCGGTCTATTTATAACCAACAGGTCAATCGATTGTAAATACAATATTTGAAAGAACTACTGCATCGCTAGCATGTGGCATCTCACGGACATTTGCCAACTATTGACTCTATTTGACCCCGATTTAAGGACATTAATATGAAGTTAACTTCGCCTCGAATTTGAATGTCTTTTGTCTTTATTTTGCTTGGGCTCTGTGTTATGTACTTGTGTATAACACAAGAATGACTGAATGGTTTATTTAACAGCGCTTTATCGTATGTATTAAAATAAATACCGTCATTGATAAACTTAAAAATGATGTGGAAAGAAGACCTCTTGGTATACTTTAAATTATATCCTAGCACTGCCCGAAGAAACAAAGGAAAACCACGAAATATTCAAACACGATAGGTGGTCGGAGGATTGAGCAGGGCTGTCCTTAAAGCGGGGAGAGAGGCCCTTAAATAAACATAGAACTTGGCGCCAGTAACACTGTCTGAAATAATAAAAATGAAAATTTTAATCAGCGTTCTCGTATTTTTTCGGAATTTCTTTCCAGGGCCAAAAAAATTTGCGCATAAATAAAAAGAAATTGCACCCAGGACGGGATTGGAACAGGGTGCCTGCCAAATATGTCAGCCACGTTACAGGTTCAGCAAAGTACGAGTAAAACTTCGTGATAAAAATATAAGCCAGCTGCGACTCGCGGGCCACAGTTTCTAAATTGATCTAGGCTAGCCTTGGCACACAAGGAGAACGCTGTATTATTAATTCAACACAGGAATGTGGGGTACAAGGAGTAAGACTCGTCCCACATATTCATAATTAATAATGCCAGTACACGTAAAACGATAAAACAGCACACTAACAGCGTAGCACTTTCACATGTCTGCAAGAGTAATGCAAGTCTCATGCTTGTAAGCATTGATTCTCGTAGCATTTGCACAGATTTATGTAATGAGGAAAACGTGTTGTACAGTAAGGTGCAAAAATCAGGAAACCTGAAATAAAAACGCAAAAGAATACACAGTTTCCTTATGATTTTGGGTTCAATTTAATTGTACAGTACAAGTAATAATTTCCAAATACAATTATTACAAGCACTTCTAAATATGTTACTTACAATGCAGAAATTAACAACTCCATATTAAAACTGGAGAGACCTCATAAACACCCACACTAAACATTCACAATCACTAACTGCGCACGAGGACATGAGATAATTTATCAGAAACTTCCCATAGCATCGGGTCAACAGAGGGAAAGGAGACATTGGTAAATGACATTTTTCTGAAAACTTTGTGTAAAAACTATTTATCTGTCAAAGCAAAAGGAAAATACAAAAAATTATAATTAAAAAATACTTATCGTAAGCCTAATTTAAATTCAGATAACCGACAGAAGTACGACGTGTTTTATCATAACGTGTTTCACATACGAAAAAGGATCGAAGAGACTAGGTCATCAACCAAGGTCATTTCTTTAAACGCTTATTCAAGCCGAACTATAGGCATCTGGGTCATTATACTCATGTTAAGTTGAAATCACGGACAGATCAAGGTCATGTCAAAGTCACACCAATTCCAGACAAAGGGTTTGACAAATACAGACCGTCAAATCTCCAAGGTCATTTCTAAATAATTTCCTCTCACGCTAATTTCTACCAAAATACAGGTATCTGAATGAGTACTCATGCCAAGTCGAGTTCACGGATAATTCATGGTCATGTCAAAACAATACCAGCCCAACACTTTACCATGCCAAGTCGAGTTCACGGATAATTCAAGGTCATGTCAAGGTTACAACAATACCAGCCCAACACTTTGCAGAAGAGGGGCGTACTGTTTTCAAGGTCAATTCAAGGTAATTTTTTTAACGGTTCGGTTAGGTTAAAACTCAGAGTTGTGTCACAGCTAATGTTACACTCAAGGGCTGGTAGAAATTGAACTAGTTGTTTTAAGCTTTTAAGTGTTCACACGCAGCATACATAAACACACGTTATAAAACTAGATTGTCTCACAGTACGGACCCACGAATTATCGCTAGGAGTTAAATTAAGTTCAGGTTTGGATAATGGAGTCTACATTTTACAAATTAACGTTTCAGGAACTCTCAACTGACACGAAAATGAACCAAGTTCAGAAGTTTTTGATCCACAATAATATTAAGGGCGTCCAACATGCAAAGGCTATTACAAGTACCAAATATAAATCTCTTCATTCCTAAAATGATGATTATCTTTGCCTTTAAACTCAGTCCTCTGTCCGGAACTATGCGCAACTATCCATAAAGCCACCATTTCCAAGATAATTTATATTCAACAGAATTATTTTTCCATGACCAATGTATGTACAAAATTTCCACGTTGGCTCCATCATGCATTCAGAGTTTCCGAAAGAATTCCGAGCTGCTAATTCTAATGACTCAAAAAAGAGAGCAGTTCCGCGGACAGACACACGATGATGAATTCTTATGGCACTAAAGTTTCTTCAATTGAAAGGCCAAGTACGCCAAGTCATCTGTCTAGATCACGAATTTGCAGAAGATAACGCAAATCTCGTTACCTCTAAAACTTTCTCTCTGTCTCAAGAAATCCTGTCTTCTTTTCTTCCGCAGTAGTGACTTGTCTAAACTAGAACAAGCTCATCACTCGTATTGTCTACAGACCACCCAGATGGGTCAGAAATCCAGAGCACGTAGCAAGTATGAAAACTTATATACCGAACCACGTGTACAGACAGACAGACAGACAGTCCGACGAACATTGGACTGATTCAATCATTTCTTTTCACGGCACGTACTCTCATACTGAAGACAAGATAAGTAAACAAGAAATTCTTAGAAGAACGCGTGATTCCTACTTTCCTTTAAATGTATCAATATGGTGAGCCTAGAAAAATAATTTCCAACAAAAAAAGATTCCAATTATCTCAAATTTGACAAATTGAATATCAAATTTCCACTGTCGCCATGTATGTAATTGTTAACATAAAAAGAAAGTTTCATAATCTGTTGGTATGCTTATGGTTATTTCTCCAGACGATATTTCGCATGCATAGCTAAATACGCCGACGTAATTATAATATCACGCCCAAAACAAAAAGACAAATATTTTAGAGTTAATATTTATGTCGACAATAACACATGTTCCCATTTTCTACGCAGTTAGGAAGTAATACTATTATAAACAACACTAGAATAAATAATACCAGTATTAACAAGACAGTCCGGTTTTTAAAAAAGTAATTACATGTTATTTCCACGTTTTAAAGTACAAGAACTTTGGGAACACTGGTATTTTGCTTCGATCGGACTCAGTCACTGGTCCACAGAGCGGACCAGATAAGATCAAATAAAATTTGTTATTATTATTAAGTGTTCTGTCTTACGACAGGTCCATTGCTCTGCCCAAAAAGAGCTCTCCAGTTGTCCCTATTCTCGGCTTCTCGCTTTAATTCCTGGAACGTCATCTTCTTTCCTTGTTTAAGGTCGTCGGTTAGCTGTATCGGTCTTCTTCCCAGTCCTCGCTTTCCTTCAACCTGGCCTTCGATGATATCACTCAGTAACCCATTCCTTCCCATAATATGTCCCAGCCAGTTAGCTTTCCTTCGTATAGTGTAAAAAATAAATACTACCACTGGAAGGTCACTTGGATCATCTTCAAAGCAACGAAGGGCAATGCATGAATCAGAACGTATGAATAACTTTCTTTTTTACTGTTACGCATAGCAAAGACAGCCTTAAAAATATCAACATGATGTGAAAGAAACTTAAAAAAAAAATAACAGCCCATATTGCAAGGGGATTTATTGGTATAATCTACATACAATTTAATTATCTCTGTCATTTTTGAACGCAAAGTTTTAAAACACCTGCAATATATATTAAAGTAATTTATAACACGCTATCTGTAGGAACGAACAGAAACATTTGTATCCACAAGTTTCCAAACAGCGTTCTTTCTTACATGGCCTTGCTCTATCCGACAGTCACCATATTCAACCACTGACATTAATATTAGAACTGGGCAACTTTTTTCAAAAATGATACGAATATAATTCCGCTAGAACCAAATCCGCTGGCACGGCTTAAACTCCTGTCTTTAAACATCAACAAGGAACCGAGAGAAATGATAAGGTGCATTTAAATTATCACCACTTATGTACAGTCCTGAAGTTTTGTTTGAAACGTTGATAATTTTAAAAACACACTAGAAATAACAAGATGATATCGGGGTGAAATGTTCTGTTGCGTTAACAATAATTATTAACCTGACCTCTTTAATTTGAATTGTAACATATTATAAACATATCTACTAGCAGCGCGACTGGTATTAAACTTACAAACTTTAGCTAAAATATGCACCATTACAATGGCTAGCATTCTTCGTACGTGTTAGATAATATTAGCCCAACGTTCTATGATAAGGCAGATCACAGAGAACTCGATTTTTAAGTTTCAGCGAGAAATCACATTATGAAGAATACTGGGGAAAAAATAGTTTCGTCAAATGACACTTTAAGGGTTCAGGTGATTGGTTGTTGTTATACTGACGATTTTTTTAATATTATCATTGACAACTCAGAACTGAACCTGGGACCTTTCAAATGCTACGCTAATAACAACCAGTGACTTGAAACCGGAAGTACAGCCAATGAAAAATGCCTGCGTTCTTATAAAGGGGTGTTAAATAAAGCAAGAAGTTCACAATTTAATAAAATATGGTAAATGCGTTGGTTAGAAGCGCTGAGTGTGTGGTGCAGTGCCATTTACAATTGAGATGAACAGAGCTAAAGCAGTCTAAGTCAATAGATGTATAAAGTACATGTCTATTAAAGTCAATACAGTGTTCTAGCAAGCACACAACACAACCCTACATATTTCATTTTTATTAACGAGAAACCTCATAAAAGAATTCGACTTATACCACTTTAGCTCTGAGATTAGTCTTTCTTTTGAGGAAGCGGGAGAAATGGATGTTGATACATAAAAAGCAAGCTGGAAACCAAGAAATTCTCGGAGACAATATCTATTCTGGCAGGTTCAATGACACCGCTACGAACCGCAGTTCTGTATCGATCTGAGGCTTTCTGAATCAGAAGCCATTTGTGTCTTTGCACGATATGTGTTTGTAACGTAAACAAAGCCATTTCGCAGCATCTATCTGGAAATCTATCGTCCTGCGTTGTCTGCACTCGAGGAATGAAGCAAACGCAACAGATGACGAAGTCTACAGGAATTTGTTGGTGAATTATCAACACAACGCAATATTCATCTAAATATTTACAGGAATCTCTATTCGATAAACCGGAGTGAAGCTGTGTGTTCCGGCAGACGAGGCATCTCAATTAACAAAATTAAAACATTTTTGGTGTCGTAATTTGTGGCACTGACAGGAAAGAGTTGCTGATCAGTGATCTGTGTAATAGTATCATTTTAGTATGCATAATCACTTAACTTTAGATACCTAGATTCCTTTGTTCCATGAGACATGATCTTTATCGGTGACAATTTAAATTCATACCGATAAATATATGATGTATGCAACTAAATCTTCCTGTGTTACTTTGGTACCAGCTGTAATTTTAGTGTTATATTCTTATTACTTCTCTGACAGTAGCGTTTCCTTAGACACTGCATTTTTTCCGTAACTGTTGCTGAAAGGAAAGTTTATGCTCCTTTAAGTTGTAAGAGCTCCAGGTAAAACGTTGCAGGTACCAATTTATACTTGTCAGGAGCGTAATTATTTTGAAATCATTACGGCTGAATGGAGAGGAAAGTTTCTAGCTGAAATAGAGCTTTTACAGTCTCCACCCTCCATGCAGTACACTTTCTTCACCTAGAAGGAAAGTTCAGTCTTCAAATGTCAAGCATAATGAAACCGTGAGAAAATTCTCTCAGCTTGCTACCTGTTCCGCGATTCTTAAGTCGGAAACAGAAATTTTATTTTTCAATGTTTTAGGTCACAGCACTATGTGACTATCTGAATTACTTACTACTAGATCTACCATTGCTAACCTCAATATTTTATACATTTAAAACAAAATTAATTAAAGCTTTCTGTAATTATGCATAGAAATATCGAAGAAAGAGTATGAAAACAATTTTATGAAATATGCTAGGAGGGGAAAACAGGAGGAAGTCGAATTATTAGTCAGCAACTATAAGTAGGATAAAATCGAATCGTCGCATTTCTTATACGTAACGTATGAAGTTCAATTCAATATATGATAGTCATTCAGCCATAAAAATAGGATTTCTGAAGAAGATGAATTGGCAACAACGTCCGCACAAAACATTTTCGATCTAGTTAATGTTATAATGTACTTACAATTCATTCCGGTTTTCACGTAAAGTATCACTTCACGATCTGTAGTCCAAGTCAAAATTAAACATGACAACTAACCCAAGATTTTATCACATAACGCAAAGTTTGAAAAATAAACGGTCACTCGCACGCCTGAGGCAAGTTGATTTTTCTAGCTGACAAGAACATATTCACAACTGTTATTTATATCAAAGGATCTAATTTTAGTTTTTCTCAGTTCTGTTTAAAATTGGTGCTAACATGTTGACAGCTGCTGTCCAACTTATTATTGACACACGTTTGCTACGCAGAGATAAACTGTCTGATTACAGCAATTAAAAGTGATGCTATTCAAGTCCTGGCTCTGTCTTCTGTGATGATGCACGGCACAGTCTGGTAAAAGTTTACCAGCGTTACAAAGGTACTTGCTGCCTCCATCATCACGGCTATCGCCCTGATGACGGAGGATAGTTTATCTCGTTACATATCTTTAGTCGAAAAAACTCAAAGGCGTACAGAGGATAATGTTAAAATGGATCTTACAGGAATAAAATAGGATGTGGACTGCATTCATCTGTCTCAGGTCTCAGGTCAGCATCGGGTATTCGTGAACACAGTGATGAACTCTCGGGTACCGTAAAGGACGGGGAATTACTTGACAGGCTAGGCGACTAGTGGTTTCTCAAGAAGTCCTCTGTTTCATGGAGTTAAATAGTACTTGAATATAAAATGTTACCGACACAACAAATCCTGAATAACACCAAATGTTTTATCAACGTTTCGGTAAGAGACTTCCACATTAAGTGTAATCATAATCCGATAAAGAATTAATGAGCTTAGGAGTGCTACCGACAAATGCGCACGCATTATTTTCTTCTCACCACCAAAGGAACGTCCGTGCGCTGCATATAAGGTCTACGGAGACACATTTCCAGAACAGAACGCCGAGATTGTGCGGCAACTTCTCCGACGTCGGGATGTGGCGTTTAACATACGTTGCAGGCGTATTTATGCCTATTCAAACTCGTTCATGAACTTTATGATTATTAACATACAAAAGACCCAGTTTCTCTTCCTGGTACAACACCAACACTTCAATTTTTTTTAATGCAAAGTAAATATTATATCCACTTATACCATTCTTTTTGTTACTTACTTTATACCATGCACATTAGAAAAAAAAAGACACTTTCCGACAAAAATGTACATAATTTTAAAGGTAGTACATTCATACAAGGACCAAACTTCTCGACAGCATAACACAACAACGGGGGGGTTGTTTCACTACTTATTTTGAAGCCAGTGGCATGTACTTCGGTGGTTTTCAATTCGATACTAGCATGTGACGGTCCAATGAGTCGGCACGCTACCTTACCAGCGGTATTCCAATTCACCCTCTTTTATCATAATTTGAAACTGACAACAACAATTTCCTCCCCCGTATTTTCCAATTCACTACATATACACAGTTAATACCCTTTTAAGTTACGTAAACCTTACAGATACTTTATATTGGAGTGGAAACTGGGCAACGAAAGAAAGGAAAAAGAATTATCTTACGGATGCTGATATAAAATCCATGAAAACAGTGGAATATATTCAGACGGATTAAAACGAAAGGCATTTGCACTACAAGAACTGAAAACAATCCATACTGGACAAAGTTTTGAAATATGAAACGAAACGGAATTAACAATCTGACAGCAAGCAAAGAGGCAGACTTCCACACGGATTACACAGGAATACGTTCATGAAAATAATCGCAGCAGATTACAACGGAAGAATGAAAATTTCGAAGAGGCTTGCAATATTTCACAAATAAATCAGTCATTAAAGATCACACGAGTTCACATATCGCACTTTCGGGAAAACTAATAAACCACTAGCAAACAAATTTATTTTACGCCTGATTTACTTGTCCCCCCCCCAAAAAAAAAAACAGACAGCGAATATCGAAACTTATTTTTGGACTAGTGTTGTTTTTACAAGTGCCCACAAAATAATTTAAATAAACTGCATGATAGTAATGCATATTTTTCACTGCTGGAGTGGCGTAGTTATGAATTAAAACAAAGTAAAGTGAATTTGAATAAATAAATACCAGTATTGAAAAGAGCAGGTTTAATTTACTTTAAAACTATTTCTGTAAAATTCAATTAATCAAAGTAATATCTTACACGCTAATTAATTAAGTAGCAGCAAAACTGTTTGTCCTCAAATAAAATTGCAGCTATTATCCACTTTCAGGGCAAAGAACCAAATAAAAAAAGAATTCAGACACAACCATATACATTTATATTACAATTATTAAAATTCTAGCACTTCATAAATGTGCTATGAGAAGTTCATGACCTCGCATTATGAACAACTCTGAGAAACCATCGAGCATTGTGGTCGAGAACATTCGCGAGGTCCCAGGAAAGCTAGCGTTTCGTGATTTTCCTCAGTCCCTCCAGCAAATTCCAGGATTATACTTTCAATTGGGCCACGGCCACTTCCTTCCACGTCGTTTACATCTAATGATTCACGATCATCCTCTAATTCGACGCTTTATAGTCTGAGATACTGAAAGCGTCGTTAAAGAAACTATAAATAAGCAAAATTGTGCCTTGTGACATTATTTCAGCACATCAAACCATACTTTAAAACTAAAGTAATTACAAGATATAATTTGGAGGAAATTGAGGGTGTTATGTGAGCAAACAGTCGAGATATCTTGATGGAGTAGGTGACGTGTGCTGCCATTACAGCATTTTGCGTCTGTCAACTGTCGACAAGCCTGCATGTTGGTCGAAGCAAATAGCGTGCGAGTGACCACTTCTCTCGCGTCTCGCACTGGACCATATCTTTATCGGATTAAGAGTGTGTTTGTGCGACTTGGGGAGGCAATTACATAGCAGGCAGCACACTTATCGAACAGAAACGCTCACGATACAAGATCACCGAACAGAGAACTGCATCGTATGACTTAAGAAAATAACGCTCATGTTGTTTATTTACTTTGGACTCCACACAACATTCATCAAAATTTTAAATTTTAAAAAATCACCACGTTTCGAAGGACTGATCATCTTCCTGATTTTTCAGGTAAAAGGGGGGAGACAATTTTATTTATTTAAACAAGGATATCAGAGACAAAACTTGCTTTAGCCACTGAAAACATTGTTCGATAAATGATTGACACGGCTATTTTTGAATCTGACATCATTTAAGAGGGTCCAGAGCACATGAAAAAGCCAAGGCTCAAACGTCAATAAAAAGCCATCTTGTTGGGGTCTACAGACTTTATTTAAAATTACGGGGAAAAAACTGTAATTTAAAAAAGTTGAATACGCCAGTTTTACATCCGGTAGTCAAACAGACTTCAAATACTTCAATGATCGTTGAATGTTATGTCCCGCAGGCTGCCTACGTTTTTGTGTGATGAATCGATTTTGACAAACTCGATAAAGTTATATTTGACTCTTCATGTAATTCAAGGGTTATTATACCGAATTCGCAAAATCGAAAATTAAATTTCCCGGAAAACTTTTAGAGAATGATGACGGCTGTCTTCTGGGTTATTGCGCCGTGTAGTTGCCCTGATGACGGAGGCAGCAGGAACCTCTGAAACGCCGATACACTTCTACCAGACTACACGGCTCCACAGCATAAAAGACTGCCATCTTTAGACTCACCGCCGTGAAAACCTCAAATTTACATTTTAGACAACATTAAAAATACCAAATTTCATCGGAATCCATTACAGAGACAGGCATTACCTTCCCAAATTCTGCTCACACTGTGAGAAGGGGGCAAAATAATGTAAGCGACGCGATCAATTTACACACATCAGGCCGGTAAATGTAAGCGGACCAATAGTTGAGAACCGCTGCTCGAGAGGACTCTGTGATCCCAAGATGCGTGTTGGTATGCGACAGACACCAAATCAAAATAAACAGACCGTATCTTAAAATGTCATCGTCACCCGAGGACGTTTCAATGATAAACCGAAGAAACAGGATGCAACAGTAAAATATTTGGACACATGAAATTCTTCTGGGCGGTGCGACCGTAAGGCTCTATGCAGACACGACCCAGAACACTAACAGCAAAATAAAATTGGCGAAAACATTACAAACATAAATATTTCGCATGAGGACTGGGCAAGAATTGTGTAAACATACAATAAAGAACAGGAATAATAATAAAAATAAAAATAATAATAATAATAACCGCTGGCTTAACTCAAATGATATAAAAACTAATTTGTTTCGGAATTTTCTTGAATACAAAATATTATAAAGTTGTTTCGAGAATGTCTGGTATTCTTTGAAATCGAATTTCAGTACGGAATTTCGAAATTCTAATGGAGGTTTCACGTCTTTCCGTGACAATACTTCAAAACACGACACTACAAGATGCTCCCAAGTATTTGCTATCACTCAATTCATGATCATTTTGGCATTGCTCATTCGACAGCAGCAGTTAAAATAGAACCGCTAAATAATGTTGCAATATTTCATACACAGCAACAAACCAAACCAAGAATATTGTAAAATGCTTGTAACACTGCTGCGTTTTTAAAAATAATCTGCGTAAAACAGAATAGTGTAACTGTGGTATACAGTAAATATAAACATAGTTTTATGTTTTGGGTTGATTCATTTTGCATATAGACATCAGTCTTGTATCATAAAACTGATCACTGATATTCCGTGGCAATGCAGTTGATCTGTACACCTACAGATTTATGAGGGTCACGGGTCACGTGTAGGACATAAATCGGCATACAAACTTCACTTTCCTTGCATTACAAGGCTTCCGTGCAGCGGGCAATGCAGCTCTCTGCCTCCTGTTCTCACAATTTAGCTATTAGGGTAGAACGAGGAAACTGTAAACAGTGGGTAATGCCAGTCATACAGTTTTAACAAACGATAGCAGATTGATGCTTTCATCTAGTTCTGCCACGTAGTCCTTGATTCAGTCAAGTGTAAAATCGAATTCTTCAATTTCTGGCCCTGTTACCGAGATAGTTTGTTTCGTGCTCCAGTGACGAAATACTTTTGATTCGAACATCTGAGTTGCATGGATATCAAGACGATTTACAAGCGCAAATATTTTGTGAGCCAGGCTATAAACAAGCTTATTAACTGGTTACGTAATAGTAAGTCCGGTTGGTAAGTCGTGAATGCCACGAGAGAAATCGTTACACACCACAACACGGAGGACAACACACCCACATGCCTATAATTGGATTCGAACCCATGACCCCAGTATCCAAACGGTCAAGACGCAAGCCCTAAACCGCGAGACAACTGCAATAAACTCGAACATGTAACTTTATGGCCCTACAACCAGTGGCGTATGAGTCTCTGCCACCTCAGAAGTTCGTGTGGTCATCATGTTAGTGTTATAGATAGAAGTAAGTTTCGGTGCGGAAGCCCGTAACTGCATTATTTACATACCAAATTTCATGAAAAGCCATCAATTGGTTTAAAAGTTATTATGAGGAATTGGTAAACATACGAGCTCTCTAGAACGATAATTCCAGGAGCCTAACTTTCCTTTTATAATAAAAATGTAAGCTAATAAAAACAGAATCATATTTTATTGAGGTTTGTGCTATCTTTTCAAGACAACTGCTACAGCGACGGTGCACAGCCCGTTAGAATGACCACTTAAATACAAGTCTTACAATTCTTCATTTTAACCCCAGCCCCCCTGAAGCTACTCTCAGCGCCCAACTGCAGCATTGCAGCATCACGGTCACCAAATGATGCTGAATCTCTCAATCTCCTTTTGTAGTAAAGAGGATCGAATTTCCATAGCAACAGCCAACCAGATTCGCCACACGTGCAGGGTAAAACATGGCCGAATATGACGTCACTACCGAAGTTCTAAAATGGAAAGTATTTTAAATAAGGCATTAAATGTTACGACAAAATAACGAGAACGTGTTGAGATAAATGTAAAAAATTAAACAGAGACATCAGTGTCATATTATGTATACTACGCACGGATAAAGTAGTGCGTACTGGGAAAGCGACCGCGGGTGTACAGAACTTATGATGCAGAACTAACAAGTGTGACTAGCACAAAAATCCCTTTGAAATTCTACGAAGAATAGTTTCTTCCGTATCTTAACCGATCACCCTGTTTCTTCCTTTTTTTTCCCCTCTCGTATCTTTATCTCCTTCACTCCTTTCTCCCGTGCTTCGTTCCAATCTCAGAGAAATTTCACAAAGACTACACATCAACAATTTATAATTAAAGGACATGACGCAAATACACGTATTTAAATCTAACAGTCAAATGTAATGCAAATCTCAAACAGTTTACAGATAACAGAATATAGCTCAAAACATACCGTTATAAAACAACACATAAATATTAGCGAACGTTTTCTCCGAGGTACGGGCCCGTATATCAAATCGGTACGCGTGAGCAGATACGAAAACATCAAACTGGCTTCTAAATAATGTAATACAAATAAGAAACCTGTATGAGAGTCGGCTCGTAACTTAGCAACGTCCGTCATACATCACCGCTCGATCGGACGCAACGTACGGTTACCAGTACAAAGACACTACAAAGGCTCATTCATACTTCGACGACATTCCAGAGTGCACTAAAATCCCGTTAGAGCGCCACACTTTGTACACCGCCAACGCTAACATTAAAGATACAGCGTCTTTTTTCCTTACAATCGATGGCGTCTTAAACTCGAAGAAACATGGTATTACAGCTGTACATGTGCGTCTTTTTAAGTATTGAGACACTTTGAGCAGCGTATGATATAAATTGTAGTAGAGACTGTGTGTCTGTGAAGAGCCGATATCCGACTTCAAAGGAACGTCTTACACTCCCCGGAAAAGCATTAATGTGAAATTGACAAAGTTACAGCTCAGCGGTAGGTGTACGCTATTTCACATGTTCTGCCGTTCGAAATTTAGTTTAATTGCAGTGTTACACAGAGTTTAGTTACAAGTTTCGTTTGGGTCTTGCGGTAGAATGAGATTATTTTCTTAAATGACATTAACAGACTGAAGCCCGACTGTCGGCATTAAAAGCAAATATTTTCAGACCCTGAGCAAATTAACATATTCTTCCAAAATAAGGACTGGGTTCTCCAAGCCCGTTCAAATGCTCACAAGTCATACGAAGTTAATCAAAACTTAACATCCGTTTTAACATTAATGTAAGTTGTCAGATTCATAAGTGTCGTTCAATCGGACCGAATCATTCAGAGCACATTGTGATTTATTCATGTGCTGAAGTTTAATGAAGACAAACATTACGTGAAACTTTATCAGTTAGTTCAGCTACTCAACTAAGATATTCACCTACTTCGACGATTACAAATTTTGAAGCAGGTAGCTCAGGTAAGGTACGCCATCATCTGTTACCGAAATCAAGCACTGGAGCGAATGCCAGATTATGGAATAATATCATAATCACAACTTCGGGACAGATGAAGGACGCTCATCGTGTAGCTTCCACCAGAACACCCCCAGAAAGTGTTCGCAGCAACCTCCGAAGAGCGGACGGACATTTCGCGAACAAAGAAACGAAATTAGCAGAAGTTTACACAACTGCCGCGCACTTCCATGCAGACATAAGAGAATGGAAAGGCATCCTCACGGTTATACGCTTAACACAGTTTTTAAACGGGCTTCGAGATTCCCACGACGGTAAAGATACAAGGATGGTCTTCTGGGCTGTAGGTAGATGCCAACGTTTCGAAGGAACATACTGCCTTAATCTTCAGCGCTGAAGATGGAGACAATATGTTTCTCCGAAGCTTTGTTATATACCAACATGTCCACGCACCGTTACGATCCAGAAGATCAACATCGATATTGGTTTTTATATTAATTTATCGCAGATATAAAACCATTTTTGTAATCATAATCGCACTGCAGTCCGTTAGAATTATTTTTAATGTATTTCGTTAAATATTCATGGCACTAAAATGCTCCAGAAAGTAGCATAGCTTACCTACTATTACATGTAGAAATTTTCTGAGCAACGTATAGTTCTTTTTAATCCATATAGTCTGATTTGACAGTGGTGTAAATTAGAGGTTCGGGTAAAACTGTACTGAATCGATACGATCTATAAAATCGCCCCGCGACTCTTGGTGTATATCAAAACTAACAAATTTCATTAAAATTCCATCAGCAATTTCGTACCTGGTAAAATGTTCAAAGACTGTAAAACTGCATCCCACATCAGGATCGAATTCTAACTGACGTTTATTTATGGTTAAAAAGCCACCTCTTGTTTCGTCCTTTTATCTTCAAATGGCCGTCAGAAAGCTGTCTCTGTCTGATACGATGACCCACATAGACACTCATATTTCTTCCAGACTTCTTCCTCCTCTCCATCTCCTTATCTTCATTGTCTGTACCAGCCTCATCTTTCCAACATCTCCTCAGTCTTCCTATTTATCTCCATCCTTCGGAATTATAACTCAACGTCATCTTCGATATAATTCTACAGGATGTCCTCAAATATAATTCTACAATGTTTCTAAATTATATGCCATAAATGACAGGGGAGCATCATGACGTCAATATGAGTGAAAATGGCCCAATGAACACAGGTCCGGAAATGCTTTATATAAAAATTTACAGAAGATAAGTCAAGAGCATATTATGTTGGGAGGCTGGTTCAGTCGCGATGCTATTAAAGGCAAAGGCCTGGGCCGAAATCATAGATCATCTCAACGATCTGGTACTCGGTACCTGCAATTTATCAGCAGAAATTTACTTCACTTGATAACGGGTGTTTCGTTGTAGACACGATGGATGTGATTTCTGCACGATGGTGCTCCAGTACACTTCACTACGGCTGTATGAGACTGGATATGTAGGCATTATCCCGGACGTTCGATAGGTTGTTCCCGAGGTTCTTGTGTCGTGGCCACCACGGTCACCAGACCTGAATCCGACAGATTTCTACTTGTGGCGTACCACGGAAAATTAAGTTTACACTTTGCCAACGCACGCCGACAAAGCTAAATTTTCACTTCTAGTCAGATGTAAAGGGATCGAATGCGAAAAAAGTAATGAGAAGAATTTTTAATATTCTGTAACAATAACAAATGTGAAAAAGGGAATTTTTAACTAGAAGCTGAAAATTCTTTACTCAGAATAATTACGCCCGTTAAACTAAGGATAATGAAATGGGCTAGATATGCAGCGTAAATGGGAGCCAAGAAATGTGTAAAAATATGATCGGGAAACGTAAGAGTACCAGTTAAAGGCGTTGATGGGAGCACAAGGGAACTGGCTCGAGAGAGGGTTTATTTTTACAGTAATGACGAAGTTTGATGGCAATAAAGTACTTCTTCAACAGCTGCAGAACTATCGAAACTCAGAAAAGATCGCGTACCACGGAGTTGGCTTGTCGGAAGGTAATAGATCGATATTGCATTGTGAATAATGCATCGAGTACAATCGAGGAAAATATATCCAGATCACGTATTTTTGAGCCGTGCTTGCAGCAGAAAGGCTCGCTCCTTGCAATATTCATGACTTGGCGACCGAACCGAGGACTCGTCTACGGCAAAGGTAGGCGTGGCATTCAATATTATCCCCGATACAGCAGTATTCTCTTTCAAAATAGTTTCCGATTCAATATCCTTAAAAGCTCTTACAAATGTATTCCAAACATATCGGGGGAAAAAACATGTGGTCTCCTTCTTCAGGGCTGAAGATGGAGACTGTCAAACGATGGCATCCAAAGACTAGTCTACACGGCTCCAAAACCGAGATCATCATCATCATCATCACCATCACCGCCGTGAAAACTTCAAATCTCAAACAGCATAATACACGTGCTTCATCAACACTCATTCATCTACACAGGTTAAATATCGTTAAGCAAGGGGATAACTGCAATCAGTTGGGGAGAAAGTGGAAGAAAGTCATGACGTACTGATACTGTAGGCGAAATTTATCTTGAGTGATACCTTCCTTGTTGCCACTCGGTTTGCCCGGTCGCGTCAAAGTCGCGCGAGTAGGCGTTCTACTGACTGTTCAAAAAACATCAGTAGATTATACAGTTATTATTAATGATCTCCCTCTCCTTTTTACTGTGAATTACTGTGTTAAACCTACTTATGTTGGTGTCGGTCATTGCTTACGGGTATCACCGCACGCAATGCGAACAGCAAAGTTGTCGAAGGATCGGAACGGAGCAAATGTTTTCTACAAGACTCATACAGTTTATAGATATAAAACCGCTCAAAACATGCCGTTAGTGGAAAACAATAAAAATGTTCAGCCTTAAATAAGTATTGGGTGGTGCAATTTCAACGTTTCTATCGAGGCCCGCGCTCATTGAAATACACATATCTAACAGCGCAACCAAAATACAGCCGCCCAGAGCCATAAAACTAGCTGTCATATACAAGTAATACAGTTTACTTCGTTGCATAACTGAATGGATATTAATAAAGTCTGGAAACGTTAGTATTGACAGCTCGGAACCTACTGAAAACAATATTCATTAAAGCGCAAAACCACATTAATTATCCACAAATTATTCAACATATATATATATATATATATATATATATATATATCTGTTGCCTAGTAACCAAATAAAATAAAGGAAAATAAAGATGGAAAGACCAGTAATACAAAAACCATACATAAAATATAAACATAATTCATGCAATTAACTAAAACTACACAGGAACGGAATATAATCGTTTCATTTACCATCAAACTCTCTTTGATGAAAAATTCCGTCACAAATTACATCACCCGTGCCACAGAGCGTTTAATTTGAAACTTCGACCCAGTGCAACCATATCACAGCTTTGTCTTCATGAACTTGTAACATCCCAAGCATAGTGAAGTACGGCGGAGTATCGTGGTCGGCTTTACAAGTCCTCGCGACCACCGTCTGATTATTAGCGTCTCACCATCTGTGGCCCTTGCCAGAAATTCTCTGGCTTCTCATACATCATACTCAGAATATAATTAGTTCTACACATTTGTCTTCATTTTATTACGCGCCAACGCCTCTTATCGAGGTTTATCGTAAATTACGCACGTAACCAACGTAACCACGCTCCTTCAACAATCTGCTACCTCGCCGCTTGACAGACAGGCAGATCACTCCAGATGTCACCTTACCTCCCAACTCTATCATATATTTTAATTAAGGAGGAAGATAGTGGTCTACGAGGAAGAGATTGGTTTCTTATATCAAAGGTCTAACGAAGGCACAAGATTTAGCCGGTTGGGACATCAAGCAAAGATCTTGGCTCCATCCTCCAAGCTTTCAAGGGCAGACTTCATTAACAATGCGGCACACGAACATCTTACGCGTGGCGTTTCTTAAAGCAATGGTTTATGTGATGTACAGTCGCTTTATCTGTAGTGGTGTTTTTGTGTACTCTTGGTGGGTAGCAATATACTCATTAACCTGACATACGTTTATGTCTCATGTCCCCAGTAGCTGTTCTCTTGGGGAATAAAACCCAGTGAGAAATTTTCATCCATATAATTACTGCATTTCACAGCACAGTTTTATAATTGAAAAAAAATTACCTGGAGAATAAAATATGTTTTCAGTTTCCTGTCGCAAAAATATCCCAGAAGATAAGCGTCACTACTGTTATAATCTTGTTCGCTTTCATAATACAAGGAAGGCAAACGGAAACAGGATTTGAATTACGTAGGTCGACACATCTTTTCCAAAAAGCGATACAATCCCATAATTGTAAAGTTAATCGCACAACAGATATTTCTGCGCACAAAGTCAGAAATAATGTTCTTTTACATTTCGTTCAGTACTGATCATAGCCAAGAAACATTACAAATAAAAATTTTAGATCATAATGAGATCGATATTTTATATCTAAATCCATGAAACAGAATCCTTCTTGATAAGATAACAGTCGCTCAGCAGGTCGCTAAACATATCGCCTTTTATAAAACCCGATGGTTCATTACCGTCTTCAAAGCAGCTCGGGACTTGTCCCTATCGTCAGCCAGATGAATCCACTCCACATGACCGTATCAATTATCTTCCAATCTACATGTATACCTCCCAAGTGTTATCGTAACTTCACGTTTTTCCGACAAAATTTTTGTGTAAATTCTCCTCTCTCCCATTCGTGCTACTTTTCCACCCACCTCAACCTCCTTGATTCCATCATCCTAATAATATCTGCGAGAGCACAAATTATGAAGCTATTATTCAACATGTATTTTTCTCTAACCCCCTGCCCCTTACCCTCTCTCGGGCAAGAACACTGTTCTCAGACACCCTCAATGTATGTTCTTCTCTTAACGTACATTTTCAATCTATTTAAAGGACTAAATAAAGCTGTCTAGACCGTACGGAATGTTTTCCATGTAAGCTACGCGCGGTCTGGAGATAATAGCGCAGATTTGCAACAGCGAGGCTGGTTTACTCTGCAGGAACAGGGTTTATTGGTCCACTGTACGCTGCAGTATGAGAACAATGGGCTACTGTAACTTTCTGAACAGCGCAGTCATTAGAGCACGACGCTTTTCAGTAAATTAGCATAAGAAAGCAGTGAGAGGAGCTGAAAAAAGCGAATTATAATCAGTGTAATAGCATATGAGATATGAGGACCTCACGGCGGTGAAGTCGTCGGTGTAGGTCTTTTGGGTTGTAACGTCGTGTACGTTCAGGCAAATAAAAAACCTTTCGGAGGATACAGGGCTGAGGCAGTACGTTAATCCGAGACGCTGGTATATCTACCTATAAGACGGAGCTACAACGAAGAAGACAAATACTTACGGGACCTGACTAGATTTGTGAAACCATTTCCAGCTAGTAATGGACGTACGTATAAGAAAAAAAGACAACTTTGTATAGTCCACAAACACGGACCGCGTCACAGACCATTGGACCTACACAGTGTTAAGATCAATTGTTTTTCGAAGCTCATAGATACAGCCAGAAGCGGTCGGCTGTGGGCGAGATGCCTTCAGTCACGGTCCATTCAGCCTCGTGTTTCGAATCCATGTTGTAAGTCCACGGCCATAGGAAAAACACAGAAAAATTTCGAAGAGGGAAAAGTTGTTGTAAACTGTTTCCAATCTCAACAGTTGGAATTTATTGTCTCGGAGAAGCAGGGGCTAAGTTTTCCCGCAAAAAGTAAACAATTCCACCATATCCCACAAAAACATTATTAAGGTGTCACCTTTATGTTCCTTTGTGTTTAAAAAACGTGTAATAAATCCTTAAACAATAACGACATATTATATATAAAAAGTGGTAAAATCTGTGTTGAATTTTCAGCGGACATTACACTAATATATAAATACTTTTACACAAATTTTCGAAATATTTACGTAAAATTATAATGGACGACACAAAAAAAGTAAATTCTGCTACAGAAATTTTTTACTAATAAAAGACACGTTCTATCTAAGGTTCTGATCTATATATTCATGAATTCCTTGCAGCGCCGTTTACAACGGCAACTGGTCCGACGCAATAGTTCAGCGGGGTTACATAACTGCACTGCAGAACGGACGGAACCACGGCGATAACGACCTCAATGCTTCCTCTGATCGAACTTTCCCGGGCATAAGCCAGCCAGCCACCTGAACAACGTGAACCGAGACAGTTTATGCGACCGAAACCTGTCCGCGCGACACCTCGACTCGATTCGACATTCTTAAAGTTTATTACAAAGCACAGAACTACATAGTTTCACTCTACGACCATCTTCCATGAAACTGGTTGTCTCATAAGTTGTTGTTAAATGTTTTTATTCGTCTGGTTTCCGAAACAAAACAAAACCTTATACAGGGATTGCGTGACGTCCTTACGTCTCACTTCTGAACAGCAATAGCAACTTGTGAAATCTGGGGGGGAAAAAGAAAAAGAATTGATCTCAATCGTGACGTCCTTACGTCTCACTTCTGAAAAGCAATAGGAACTTGTGAAATCTGGTCATCCAAACCTCAAGGGGGAAAAAGGAAAAAGAATTGATCTTTAACAAACGCACAAACAAGATTCTGGATAGTGAATCATGGCGACATGAAAGAAATGTCGCCAAATCAAGCAATCCAAAAGAACAAGGTAAAGTCAATTTATAAAAGTAAAACGTTATGAAATATACGCGTAGCGTAGCGTAACAATTCTCTAGCTAGGCAGAATTCGAACTTCGACCTTCGACCTTTGCGAGTGAGGTCAGAGCTGTCTGGGGACATGACCTTCGACCCTCCAGCCAAATTATTCTATCTGTGCTCCTGTTAGCAGTTCTCAAACTCAGATTTTGCCCTCAGATAAAAGTCGACGGTTTCCCTAAACGAATTATTCTACATAGATTTAATAGCAGCTGAGTTGTGCTGCAGTTCCACGTGAAAAATCGGGCGCAAGGCAGAGCAAATTTCATTAATTTTATTCACTGCACAAATAACAACGACGTAGTCAAACATTTCTGGAGAGGGAAGCAATAAAACTTTAATTCTTTGTTACAAGAATTAATTACTTTAAGACGAAGGTAGAAATGGTGTGCTGTGTTACCGACGGGAATATTTCACAAATTTTATTTATTTATTTAGTGTTCTGTCTGACGACAGGTCCATATGAACAGGATCCTTCCATCCTTTTCTCGGACTGGGACCTGTTCATATACGTTCTTGGCAGATGATCCAGAAGTGGTTTGCCACTGCCTTCTTCTGTGTGTGAATGGAGGAATTGTTGGGATGCCACGGAGGAAAACTCCGGGCTGCCTAGACCACGGCCTTGCCCACCACAAGTTATAAATTCGGGCACCGCCGGGAATCGAACCCGAGACCAAATAACGAAATAAATTTAAGAAAATGAGTATTCACTTGTATAAAGCGGTCGTTTAAATTCTCCCACCTGAATTACAATTGAGCTAATATATTATGATTCCTACCTTCAAACTTGCTTAAAATCTCCATGATGTAATGCCTAAACTTTTAACTTAAACGATGAATAAAGTATTTACTTAAGCGTGATATTGTTGGTCTTGTGGAATACTGTTTCTTGGGTGTATGAGTGAGTACAAAATACAGCAGAATGATTCAATACAAGGTAAAGATGAAGATAAGAGAGTTGCAACTTTATTTACGTTAATATAAACTCCCCACTTGCTCGGGCAGTTAAAAATGATCTCGGAACGTCTCCTTAGTTTGGTACAGCTATGCCAGGACAAGCCTTCTACGCCAGTAGTGCAGCATCAACATCAACAAAGAAGCTTAACTGTATATAACGTCTATCCGGCGTATCATTAACGTAAATTAAAAGTGAAGTTGCCCCCAAGAAACATCCCTGGGGTGCTGCACTGCAGATGAAATGGGATGAAACTCAGAATTGGATGCGTTCTTAGAAAGCAGACATTTCTGTTTAAAAAGGATTCCCAGGGAAAATTATGAAAAACAATTTAGGATATGTACGCACAGCTTAACTACTCTGACGCGATATCTCTCTTATTGTTTCTAGATTTTCAGGTCGTGAACACTAATTTTTGTGTTTTCCTTTGGGACATTCATGTTGCCCACAGTATAATTTCACATCATTAATTTTCACAAAAATTCTGCGTGTGACGGAATCTCTATTCTTTGTATGTTCTCTATAAACAAGTGGGGCGGAAGAGTAAGGGCATATATATACAGGATGTTCAATTTAAAATGCGACTCAACACTAATCACGTAATTCACTATGGCACAAAAACATATCAGAAACAGGTCCACACCAATACAATAGACTCTCCCGGCCACTTAGCCCGTATCGTAGTCACTATGCTGACTGAGCTGTTCCGTGCCCTTATACTCCTTCACGCAGAATGTTTAAACATAAAATCAATACGAACTTCGCAAGGCTTTTGTCAACAGTTCATGTCTCAGAAAGACACACACAGCAGCATGGGAGCTCGCTGCAGGCCCTTGCAGTGTCTCGGTAAGCCCTTAAAACTCGAAGCCTATGTCAAGAAACATGTAGAAGCACATCAGTGAATCCGTGAAGCTTTCCAATTCCCAAGGTTTGTGCTGTTTGTATACGGCGACCCCCTTTCTTGTTTCTTAACAAACACATTCGTACATTACAACTTCACACTTCCTTTTCGGTGGAATGCCAATTTATTTTTCGAATACCTCACACTGCATACTAAACTTTTCTATAAATTTCATAATTCTGAACAAACTTTCACAAGAAGTAAATGTGACCGGCTCAAGACATCGTGCCCTAACTGCATCCCTTCTGAGCGGTCGAATCACTGTTTGGGAAAGATTACGTAAGAGACGGGGCTAAGAGGTGTCCAATGGCAATTAAATTTAATGATGTTGTTAGAAACACTACACTTGGTAATATTACTAACTTTAATGATAGGTCGAAAGCGTTGTAGAGCCAGTCTTCGTTTTACGATGATTAGCGTTAAGAAATTTCGCTCATACGAACTTTTACAACGAATTTTTATGACAATATCCAAACTCATTTTCATATAAATAATATTAATAACTCAAATGTTAATTATATTGTTAATAATTTCACAGAATAATGAACAACTAACATAATATGCAACATAATATGCAAAATAATAAGAAGATCAAAGGAACACCCACAACAGTAATCTACATCTACAATCAATGAAAAGCTTGCATTAATAAATATAGAATAGTTTTAAAGATAAAAAACCTGAAGATGATGCTATGACATTGAAACATGTAGTAGTATAAAGCGCAATATTGTAACATCGAGATAACGATGAATGGCGCAGAATATTAATATTAATTTTAAATTTTAACATCAACAATTTAAAAGTTTGTGTATAGACTTGAATAATAAATATATATTTGAATTTTACAACGAAGTTGGTTGGTCACCAAGACGTTCACGTCAGGTTTCGTGAAAATCTGCCCAGCACTCCCTCGATTTAAAACATGAGGACACAGACAGACACAATTACCTACATTCCTTTAAACCTGTGTCTTCGTTTTAAGCGGGTCGTGCAAAGAACAAGTCCACCGTAAAGTTTCGAAATGGGACCGAGCAGAGGCGAGGCTCAAATCCGAATCTTGTTTGTCGTTGTGCGTTGGAGGATCTGATTTATTTCACGACTTAGCATCTGAATCCTCTCCTTGGGGGCTACACAGGGTGGGACGGCATAAAATGTCATTCAGCAGTTTTCTCTAACTTCGCCTTTTCTCACATTCTGCCCTACACGGTTCATGACAATGGTGGTATGGTGGAAAATGTACTCAGGATTTTCGGCTATGTGATGGTTGAAGGGAATAGACCACTTGGAAAACTTTGGGCACTGATGGGAATATAATACTGAAACGAATCTTTAAAAAGTCAGGGTATAAAGGTGTGGAATGGATTCAACTCATGATTGGGACCAGTAATCGACTTTTGGAAACACGGTAACGAGCCTTTGCATTCAACAAAAGGCAGGGAATTTATCGAGTAGCTGAGGGATTATTCGTTTCTCAAGAACCCTGCTACAG
Organism: Zootermopsis nevadensis; assembly: GCF_000696155.1. The sequence goes on along the minus strand of NW_019059980.1, from coordinate 256,351 downwards.
TGAATTAGTTTAATCGAAATTAGTCACCGAATTTTAACAGCGATTTACTCACAAAAGGGAGAGAGAGGGGGGGGGAAGAATTAAATTTTATGAAATTCCCTTCTACGTGTGGTGGAGTTAGTTCGAACGGACGGACAGGCAGGCAGAGAGACTGAAGCGGCACAGCTAATTGGTGCTCACATATTCCCGCAAAACGGGCCTGAAAAGCCTCCACAAGTGGTACACACTTGTTACAGCCCACTCAACAACATTTCGAGCTCATTAATATCAATTGGCCAGCAGCACACGTCACTTTCGCAGTGGTTCCGACGTGGATCGAAGACCAACACGCGCTTTCCCCTTCCCCCCCCCACCCCCCGACCTTCTCAATTCAATAGAGAAAATCAGCTGATAACTTAACGATACAGCCATGACAGCACGTGGCTCTGTCTTTTAACTTTAACTCTTTGCAAAGATCAACTGGTCAGTGATGTTTCAGGAAACAAGCTCGGTACACGTATTCCGTACCGGAACATAGAAATATCCTCACGTGTCCTCAGTGTCTACCTAACGACTTTCCTCGTCCGGAATTTTGCTATCACCACTCGTAGGTTATTCAAAATACGATTTTGAAATCGTGCAGAATAGCTCAATCTCAACATTAAATTTAATCCAAATTCGTCCAGTGGTTCTCGAGTTGAATGAACTGCACAGACAGACAGACACGACGAGCCCAAAATGAGTTCTCGCTATGCACTTCGTGTAAAGAGCGCACAATAAGGACAGCAGGCGATAAAAATTAAAATTCTTTAATGAGTGTGAGGGAATTACGAGGAAGTCCCACCCTAAAGCAGTTTATCCAGCAGAAAGACCGTTCAAATACGATGTGCAGTTGGTCAGAAGTTCAGGTCAAACACGAGGCAAACTGCGTGACCTCTGCAAGAGTCTGTAAAGCGACGTGGACAAGCTTCCCTCTAGCCCTCGTGAGTGGTGTCCTAGTCCTACCAGTTCATCAATACGCACTTCTCTGGCATGGCCGGGGCGTTTGAATATTTCAACCCTCTCCATGCTGTCAACGAGATATATCACTTTGATATTTGACCTCCCCCACTATCTTGAACGTGCGATATTATCAGAGACCTGTCGTGCTGTCACTTTACGCTTCTGACTCAGAATTAACATTTTCCTACAACCTGAATATGTAAATATAAAATAAACTTTTTCCGCCCAACACCTCAACGTGAAAATTGTCAACGATCGTTTCAAGAAATAAAAGATGAATGTGCTCCTAAAATCTGAAGTTCTAGGAACACATTACTTGTTACAGAAACAACACGGCATGGTAATGTCTAAAAAGTAGTACACATATGGTAATTCGTATATCATCATCATTGACACTTTATGCTAAGTAGTTTCACATTGTTACCTTGGTTAGCAGGGGAATTCCCAGCCACTCAGACAACTCTGACGTCACTAGCGCCATTCGCAAATTAAAAAAAATTGAAATTCCTGCTACAGCACCAGAACTGTTACGCTACGCGTTCAATCTCTAACTTTTTATCATTAACTTGTCTCTTTTATTTTATACATTAACTGATATAAGTGTTTATCAATTTTGCTTGTGCCGACTCGTGTAGCCCAGTGGTAACTATATGTACCACCTGCTTCGACAGTAACTCGACAATTTGTATTTATGGGTTTTGTATGATTTTCACTGTAAACAGAGATTGTTACCTTAAACAGCATTAAAAGTTGATCTTTGTAACGGTGAAGAGCTGTGTTTTCTTTGAGGTACGGACTAAATTCACATGTAATATTTAAGACAGAACACTAATAATAAATAATAATTTAGAGGCGTTCCGGTTTCGAAGGGTTAAGCAAGTGATAATATTGTAAATCACGGTGTTTTAAAAGGTTTTAAACAACGGCCTCAGGACGTAGACACACAATTAGTTGGATTTCTTGGTTCGTTGGTTAGTTGGCTCGTTTGTTTGGTTATTCACATTACGACTGTATACGCAGCTGAAGTTTCACATGACACGACACGGGCCAAATTCACTGAGCTACGTAAAGCCGGTTATACTGACAAAACGAGACCGACCTATTAAATTTTTTGGCACGAACAAATTGAATTTAAGGAATAAGTGGAGATCCAGAAGACGTGCCCGTGACTCCTACGCCTGCCAAACACAATGGATTGAAAATAACTCTTCTAACGCAGACTGCTCATTCGAACGTGAACAGACATTCTCGCTCAGTAATTTTAACGCTTCTCTGCAACAACGAACCCGTTATAGCAGCGGCGTGTCTCCTGCTCTCCAGCCAATAAATCGCTCTGACCCAGGCACGCAAATTGAATTCTTTTAAAGATAAGGTCCCTAGACATGGACATACCACTGAACCCACTGTAGAGGCAGCATGAAAAACAGAACCTAGTGTGTATCGGTACTTAAGAAAACACACCTCCACATGACAGGCGAGCTGTCTACTTGTCGCTACATTCACATAAAACAACAAAATCATTCAACTAAAGTTACATATTTTTTTAAAATACATCAGTCAAAACTTTAATCTCTTGCCGTGCTCCAACTGAAGAAAAACAAAAATGAGACAGAGAAGGGAAAAATACATAAAAACTAAAAGGAACAGAGCACAAATCAAAGAATGAAGAGAAATTAGCACAGTCACCAAGATATTGGTAGTATCTGTTGTAAGGGATTAAACAAATGTGAGATTTCAGGTTCTCACGGAGGCGAGTATAAACATTACTAGTCTTTTGCGTTCTTGCGCCCATCATCAGGGCTAAGATGATGGGCGATCGCCCTGATGATGGAGGCAGCAAGGACCTCTGAAACGTCGGTAAACCTAGAATACTAGCCACATTGCATAAAATTCACACCAAGTAATTTTCTAAAGGCCTGTGACGATGGTTTATTCTATATAGGTCTTCCAGTATTACGCTGGGAGTTGCCTATTGTTTTAAATCTATTTACCATAATCCATTTGCCCTGATTAACAGAGGAACCTGGGCAATGGACATTGCAAATACAAGAATCAGTGGGTATCGCCAACAAGTGGTAGGCAGAGGATGAAACTTGCATCGCAAAATTCACTTCGAACCTACCCCAAAGAAAATAAATCTCAAGCCGTAATCCATCATTATTCTTTCCGTGTGCTTATTTGTAGTTACAAGTCAGCGTTTGTACACAGAACACCAATTCCAAGCGTATGTACGTTTTACTCTTATGTGCGACAGAAACTCCTTTGTTTTTGTTCGTTGCAACTTCGACAAATACAATGCCTCCGCCCTCCCGTTCTTCTCTGTGAAGTTCTCTATTGTACTCCGAACACCAGTACCTGTTTCGACTAGTGTTAACCTCACAGCTTCGATGTATCCATTAGCCAGCAGAATTTTATACACTGGCGTTAATAGGCAGTCCCTCTGTCGATGATGGATCTAGAAATTCGCATTCAAAGCAGAGGATGATTTACTCAACAAAGCAGCTTCCTTTTTTTATTTTCTTGCGAAATATGATATCCCATTTCAGAATCTGTTTAAAATTAAGTACCTTAACTGTTAAAAGGACAAAGCTTATCTACATATCGTTTCAAAAGCGACTTATCGACAAATACTTCGCAAATTACGCTCGAGATACGAAAAAAAAAACATTTAGGTAGTGTACACGTAAATTTACCGTTATCTTTTACGGATATTAACAAAAACTTAAGTATGCAGACAAAACTTATTAAAACGTTCAAATATTATACTGCTCAATTTTATCAGTCAAATCACAATAAAATATTATTATTAAATGTTAAAATATTAAAATATTATTACAATTAACATTTAAATATTTAAAATATATTAAAATGATGCTCTCTATCGAAATGTTCGATTTACATTAGAGCATCACCTTTTACACTACATGTTTCGGTTCTAAATGAACCATCTTCAGGTGTATAATCCATATAAACTCAAATGTAATATCCTAAGTGCAATCCTTCGTCAGATGTCCATCAAATATTAGTTTAAAATCCGTTCAGTGGTTCCCAACGTGATAATTACAGACAGACAAAGCTAATACGCAACTTTTCGTAGCTAACGTGTCAAGAACGTATACAGCACGCATTCATAATGGATGTGGTAAAGTGGATCTTCAATCTGTTCTTAGGAAAGTTTTCGAAGTTTCGTGGAATTCTGTACACAGTCACACATAAAATACCTGATAATAAATAAGCTTATCTCTTTGTATAGCATAATGTTACAAAAGGACGCAAACCATTTAAATCCTTCTGCGCACCCACAGGCAATTATAAAACGCAACACTTTCCATTCTATCCTCCAGCAGAGTTTCACGTTCGTGACCTGAATACTTGAGCAAGACCTGAGACGTAACGTGTCTACCGCCACTGCGTTTCTGTACACAGCAGAGGTGATGGCATTCTTGTAATGCCTGAGATTCTATCTCGAAATGAGTTGGTCTACGTGTTTAACAAAATTCATTCTTTAGCTCCTTAACAAATTCTTACATTTCTACTTCCCACTGCGGTGAACTTTAAAAAACACAGAACTGGACAATGTGGAATGGATTCTGGGCAAGAACTACTGGTTGACTCTTGTGAACATAGTAATGAACCTTCAGGTTACATAAAAGGCTTCTTGACTAGCTGAGAGTACTATCACCTTCTTAAGAAGGACTCTGCTTCATGGAGTTGGTTATGTATGTATTATTCAGAACACTGTATTGTGACTGCTTCAGTTTTTTTACGAATAGGCCCGGTCCTAATTCAAAATTAACGTCTAAAGGTGGCGACTGACTTGTAACATTTACTCGTAATGTAACATTCGCGGCGAGCATGTTACATTACACCACAACTGGTGAGGCGCATCGAATGCTCGTTTTGAACGCTCGGCTCGACTGTGCTCGTGTGCGCTCCATTCATTTCATTCAATATGTCAGACGTGGAGGTTGTGTTATCTTTGTTCCATTTAATACGCTACTCTTATCTAAAGAACTCGTGAATGCTCGTTACGACGCCGCTCGACTGACTGACTGACTTGTAATGTAACACTCAAAGGGATTCGCGAAAAAACCGACAACACGATGGAGCGCCCGCGAGCGTGAGCGGCTCGCATCGAGCGGCTCCGTTCGCTGTCTTCACTGGTGTAATGCTCGATTTGTAACACGTTACATTACAGGCAAATGTTACAAGTCAGTCGCCACCTTAAAACTACGTATTAATCCTTTTAGACTTTTGGTAAAATTCTTTGCATGGTCATCCTGACATAATGCTTTCAAATTGATGTGAAATTCATTTGCGTTTAACCAATTTTCAGTTTACTATAGCCTTTTTAAAACATAGCGTTAGTGTATTACATTCAAGATCTGTTCACAATTATGAACAAAGTTTTTAAAACATAGCGTTAGTGTATTACAGTCAAGATCTGTTAACAATTATGAACAAAGCGTGTTCACACCTAAGACTACCGATCACAGTGCCTTGTCTCTGACGTGAAGCGTGACTGTACTGTGCAATTGTCTTTGCCACAAACCAGGCTAATATCAAACTTTATTTGGAGTCGTATACTTCTGAACATTAAAAAATTACTTTTGACCTAAATAATGTGAAATGAAAATGTCATTATGTCAATCATGACTTCTCATATAAGCCTCATATTAAGAAGAGAGCCATGATTTTGTCGGCAATGACCACAAGAACTAGCCAATTAATAACGCACCAAGAACAGAAAAACAAATCACGTCTACGCCTGCAATGATGTCATGGACAAGCCCTCGTCTAGGCTATTAAAATTAATTACTTACATTTGACTACAGTCAAGACATTATATACCATCACAAAAGCTCAAATATGCAAAAACATGGCTAGCATTTTCATACAAGAAGAACAAACTAGTTTTAAAGCATTCCCCAGATCGTACGTCACGACAAACATTTTTCATCAACAACAACCAGAGTCTGGATCTCAAGACTCGACGATTCAATGCAAAAATCACGTATGTGCTGAGACTATGCACTTCCTACATTCTTCACTGAATCCGAAATATTTATGATACTATGAAGGAACTGTGTAAAACGAAAATCGATGATGTGAAAGTAGCCGGAAGTCTGGAATTATTCATAACAACGCTACAGAATCCACAAGATGCAGTGTCAACTTCGAAGGGTAGGGTAGATATTTCTGGCACGCGTCTTTAAGCTACTTGCTGCATCAGAAAGGATGGAATAATTGACTCTCGTCCAATATTTACTTGCCAAGGTTTGTTAGATTTCTGCCACTTCACAGCGACAACAGTTCTACACTCTGCAGACAGAGCCACATTTACTTTCTACTTCCAGACAACGCCTTCTTTTAAATACAATGACTTCATAACTGCGTATCAGAACAGACCTTAATACGTAAAAGGTATTCAACCCACGTGTCAAACTTTCGATAAATATTTTTAAGGTAATCAAATAAAAGGATATTAAATGGACGGGGAACGCAGAACACATAAGTGAGATGAGAAATCCTATAAAACTTTTGTCGGTAAACCTGACGGGAATGAGCAGATTAAAAAACAATGGCGCAGATGGGACGAAAATATTAACGAAATCAATTGTGTGAAATGGGTTCATATAACCCAGGACAGAAATAACAGGTTCTTGTGAACACAGCAATGAATCTTCGAGTTCCATAAATGGAGAGGAATTTCTTGAGTAGCTTAGTAAGTATTCTCAAGAAAAACTCTGCTCCATGGAGTTATAGTAGGCATTCTACACGACCCTCATTACAATCAGAGTGACTACATTTTGATAGGAGACGGCGTTGAAGGTCCGATCTTTCGGGGAAGGGGTCTGTGATACCGATCACTATCTGGCAGTATGTAAACGAGCAACGCAAAAGTCTGATATGGAGAGATTCACTCTCAAGAAACTAAACGAATTGGAAAGTAATGAACAGGGTCACGTTAAACTCCCGAACAGGTTCGTGGCTCTAGAGAACTTTGACGATGATGCGGATATCAATAGAACTTCTGAAACCATTAGAGAAAATATAAAAATTTCAGCCAAGGAGATTCGAGGCCATTACGAATTGAAGCAGCATAAGCCATTGTTCGACGAGAGATGTTTAAAACTATTCGATCAAACGGAACAAGCCAAACTGCAATGGTTACGGGATGCGAGCCAAACAAATGGAGATAATCCGAAAGACGTACGTGAAGCTTGTAAACATTTCGGGAACATTAAGAGGGAATATCTGGAAGACGAGATTAACGAGCTTGCAACACACAGCAAAAACAAGAAAATTACAGACTTGTACAGAAGTATAAATGAATTTAAGAAGGGTTACAAACCTAGAAGGAGCATGGCGAAGGATGAGAATGGTGAGGTTAAAGTTGATATTGCAAAGCTGAAAAGGTATAAATCGCCACATAACCTCCCTGCGTGAGGAGGCCAAGCTCCGTCAAGGAATGTAGAGTCACAGACAATAATAATTATTCTCCTTCATACTTTGTATTGATATACTTTGAATCTACTTGATAACTGTAATACCATAAGCAAAAAATATCGCCCTACGGCTCCTGTGTAAGGATGGGCAGACTATTCCACTGACCATTACCTCACTCCACCTTCCAACCCCTCGGTCAGTCCATTACTTTATTATTGATTTACTGTAATTTACGCTTACTGGCGAATACCGCACCGGAATTGATACTGAGGGGTGAGACGTTCTAAGTATAGTGTTAACTGCATCCACTACCAACTATCGCACATCTGTGCATTACCACGTCTAGACTACAGAGCTTCAATAATTCGTTCAAATGTACAGCACTTCCCGTGACTTTTATTAACCTGAATTCAGGGTTATCAAACTTGAAGCGACTCTTTGATAGCACAACCCCAAAGGTCAGCACCCTAATACCGAATTCTACAACATAATCCTGAGATATTCCCTCCTCACAGCCCCGGCGATGCAGGAAGTTAGTATCTTGTAGGAAGAATGTGGTTATGGGGGAAAAAACAATGTAGTATGACATTAGTGTTAGTGTTTACTGGTATGACGTCGACATTCCTGTCTGAAAGTTGTCAAGGAGATCAAACACAAGGGCAACAATCAGTTGTAAAAATTTTAAAAAGTGCTAGACTGGCGCCGAAAACGCAAAGGAACCTACGCCACAAAGAACAAATATTACCGCAGAAATTTTTCCGAGAATAAGCAAACCCGCGAACGAGGAGGGTTTGCGGAGGGCCTATTAATCTGTCATTCTTCCATCTCCTCTGTTTTAAAAGCTGCAGTTGTTCGACAAGGTAAAGCAAAGTAGCGGTTTGCAAAAAGCATAGCATCGCCCTAATTCTAGAGGCAGTACGGATCCCTGAAACGTCGGTCAACTTCCACCACACTACACGGAGCAACATCTCAGAAGACTGTCATCTTCGTTCATTTCCGCATTCAAAACAGCCTCCCACTGACTTCAATCCTGAGCCAAATAAATCCAGAATATCGAACTCCAGCAATCAAGACCGAAGCCAGTAACAAAATATTGAAACTATGGCAAATTAAGGCGCGAAAAACAAAGCTCAGCAGTACCATGGCCGCGAACCAAATGTATATTATTTTTTTTCCAAGTTAATTTATTCCATGATAAGTGTTCGCTGATAAACCCTAATCCACTTTCACCGGTACTGATTCTATATTTGAACCACTGGCACTGGCTGCCTGGGAATTTTTTTTATTTGTATCGCTGCCCGCTTGAATGCACATGAACTTTATGTTACTCGATTAGTGAATATCGATTATAACCCATGAACGGCAAAGTAGAAGGTAAATGCTCCCGTTTGCCAAACGCAGAGCAGATACAGTGACGATTCGCACTACTGCAAAATTTCCAGAGACGCCTCGTATTCTTGAAACACGGTCCTGCACGTCAGTGTTCATGACATCCCACAATGCGGTTGTAACTCCAAAGCCTCAGAATGGTATCCACGCGATTTTCAAATAAATAAAATCTTTTAACTGCGGAGTTTCAGATAATGCCCATTAGCCTCACTTTTTAACACGCGTAACATACGATTACAAAAAAATGGCCGATGACTTACTTAAGTAAACATCAAGATTTTTATTTTAGCAGTTTGTTTGTCGAGTTAATGCATTTACTTGGAATGAGTTAAAATTTAAATATATTAGAGGAGGTAGGGATTGGATCGTATTTCGAATAAGTTTCTTGACAGCTAGGTTTTCCTTGTACTAGGCACGAGGGTAATGGGGGGGGGGGGCCTTCATCAGTCCAACGACGCTGACATATCCCCTGAGCCTCGTGAAATCACAGAACTCTTCAGAAGATTACCTTGAGAATAAATAGATGTATGTAAGTAGGGCCAGGGCTCGTTAAAACATGACGCTGTGCTTATAGAAGTTTTCGCCTACACGTAATAATGACTAACACTGACAACGTTTGGTATTACACACTACGTCACCAAGATTCATTCCTATAACATTTTATAACACTTGCATCAAGATGTATTTCTTCCTGAAGCGTTTAAGGCCAAGATTCTAAAGCCAATGCACAAAATCGGTGGTGATGATACAAGCCGTTCTACAGAAAAATGCTCCTGAAGCGTTTAAGGCCAAGATTCTATAGCCAATGCACAAAATCAAGCCGTTCTACAGAAAAATGACGATTTATTATTACAAGACGTTTCTGTCAGTCGAATTTCAGAGCAAGTTGAGAAAAGTGAAAACAAAAACGTCGACAGAATATATGAGATGACAGTCATGTGTCTATTACATATCAACATGTCCTTATCTTGGCAGCTAGAAAATACCATGATCATAGTAATGAATTTCAAAAGATTCATCTTACCTCTTGCTGATAATTTCTTGGTGTTGATTATCTTGGCTGCAAACTCCAAGCCTGTGGATTTTTGTACACATCTTCGCACCACTGAGAAAGCACCCCTAGAAAAAAATAACATTAATGTCAGCAAAATAACTGTTTGATTGGCACACCTGCTACACACAATTCTCAAATGTTTATGCATCGATAATTCACCTGTTACCTTCGAGATAAAAGAAAGAAGGTACACAAAAGATCAGTATTTTACCTAAGATATTAATTCGAAATTTAATTTTCACAATTTGATATCCTCAACAAACACCTCTCCCTGCGTATCATATCGGTCAAAAACAAATTAAGGAACGGACGCATAGCGAACAACAATTTTTAACAAAAGTCCCTAATACCAAATTTTATAGAAATATGTTCAGCGATTCTCGACATAACAGACACACGTAGTGAAGCCAATAAGCTTAATTTTTTGTAACTTTACATTTGTAAAGCGGAAGAAATTGAGATTCTTCGATTAATAAAGGCAAATGCTTCTCTAGAACTTCAAAACAGACAACTACTGTTATGAAGATATACCCCATAACCTATAGGGCGTTAAAATGTGAAATTCAGCCGTTTTTGGAAATATGCGAAGAAAAATTTAACTTCCATAATCTAAAACGGAGGAAAATATAATCAAATATCAGGAGTAAAGAACACTGTTTTCACGCTCAAAGAAAATAACATGAGAGACGGCAAAATGTAAAGAAAACACGCCAATTTCTCTTAATCCCTTGTTATATTACGGTCTGAACTTCAACTCTTGATACGATACCTCGTTCTTCTGCCGGGAGTTTATCCAATTCCCAGCTCAAATTCACTGCGTTCTTCAATCCAACGACTTGCACTACGGCAACGGAAAACGGAGTTAACCTCTCGACCTCATTTATATCTAACTAGTACAGAACTTACTTCCAAAGACGCTGATTAGTTTTAACTCATGTTCCCATAAATTCAACGTAAAATAACCGGGTATGCCACAGCACTCTGCAAATCTTTTGAATCTGATTTCTTCGAATAAAAAGTGTTATAAAAACCAAACCCATAATATAGTTCCGGCAATAAGACACCGGTTTCTTCACGCAGAAGCTCAGGTTCGATCTCACTTCGGTTAATGCAAGAATTCTGGATTGATAAAACGGCAATGAGACAGATCTCTCTCCGGGATCTTCAGCTTTTCGCTTGCTATTATGAATTGTGAATGCAAAGTGAACCCTTGTCATCGCGACACGGCGCGTCGACAGGTTACGAATGGAGGAATAATATACAATCATGGACAGCCGACAAGGGACGGTCTTCCAGATTCGGGGTTGAGCGAGAGGCTACGTTGGGCTTCAGATTTGCGGGCTCTTTTAAACACGGTAATGAACATTCTTCATTCCATATAAGGCGGGGGATTTATTGACTAGTTGAGCGTACTATCAGCTTCTCAATACGGACTCGACTCCGTGAAGTTAGTTACTTTTTCTTGATTCTACAAATCCTTACATTAATCTGTCACTGCCCGTGATGCATGTGACAGGCATGACCTCCCTCAGAGCTGATTACAAGTTATTACACTTAACAGGAAATGAAGTACGAAAATCGAATTTTAAATTACATGCGAAACAGTCGGTAAAAAACACATCTAGTCCTAAGAGAAATAAAATAAGCAAAGAATGTAAAAGAATAAATGACAAAGAAGGTTTATTGCTATTACGTGTATTATAAAAAGCATATTAAGCCTTGTACTCTATAACTCAGACGCGCACACGTAACGTCTTCGGAAGTCGTATATCAGTGCAAAGATAGAAGACTGCATTATAATGAATGATTAGGGCTGAAGTGACTTGGGGTCCAGTTCGACGCCATTATGGTATATTGTATTATATAAACGACATGGAAACAAGATTCCCGTTTGGAAAGTGTTCTTTTCGCAGCTCAGTACAGAAGAATAGCTGGTCCTGTGCCAAATATCATAATCCCAGTATTCTCTGAACGTAAGGGGATTAAAACTACAAAAAGAAATATATCCTGCAATAGTATTCCATGTTACCTAAATATGCGTTCGAAATTCCTATACATTATCTCGCCTTTATTAGAAACCATGAAACATTGCTCGAGTATTACGCTAATTTCTGTGTCTTAGTTGTGCGAACTTGAAGGGAAGTGACGCAGGTCTTTGGTCCTAAGCGGAAGACCTCTGCTCGAGAGGTAGGACATGTGAAATGTCTATTCTGCCCTACATTCTCAAAACAAACTGGTATAGAGAACAACAAACTATACCGTAGGTCTGGGATTTCAAATGCAACGAGAGGGTGCGGAAGGAAAAGAACAGAAACTGAACGGGTGCAGAGAAGGCGTTATAAAAGGATTATTTTCCATGTTCGGAGAGAAAGAAGACGCTACACATATTACTTTAGACTGCTGTAAAACGATGGGAAATAGGGCAAATTAAAACGCAAGACATGACTGAAGTGTCACGAAGAAACTGGGAGAATAAATTTTACCTGAAAGACTGGAAAATATTTAATGTAGGAGACAAAATGGAGAGTAGGAGTATAAAAACCAATACATGTTTTGTGGAAATATAATTCTTCGTCGACTAGGTAATGATGCCGTGGGCGATCTTGTAGTAGGCGGTTACTAAGTCGAGGCGATACGTTCTTCCGAGACGTCGGTAACAATCAACAAGACCACACGGCGTCATAAACCAGTAGAGCACAATCGACGTCTTCACCGCCGTGAAAACCTCAGCGCAAGGACAGAAATTTCCTGGCCATTACTTTAGTTAGATCACAATAGGTCGAACGGTTTAAGTTTGCTGGAAATCTGACAAGCTATTACCATGGCTCTCTAGTCAAGCCGAGGTGGTCCAATACGGTGCCCAGGCGCCTTATTTTTTGAGTGCCATGGCGTCGCCTTGACAATTCCTAAAAAAATTTGTAATGTCAAATACCGGCGGCATATCCTAAGGACAAGGGTGGCTGTAAGTGTCCACTTAAAATGCAATCTAGAGAGTATGTCACTCTAGAAACTAAAAACAAAAAGTGCGTGGTATAAAAGGCAGAGTGCATACGAAATTATTTTATCTCGTATTAAAATTCTCCACATCTGGTATATTTGTGGGTTGTTGCGGTTTGATTATACATTTAAAAGTGTAAAGATTTCTTTAAGTAACAACGAGAATGGCCTCAAATTATGATTCGCGCTTATTTCTTTCAACTTTAAACTACGTGCCAGGTCACTCGAGACAACACTCCTTGGCAATGGGCACTTAGACACGCCCCTGAATGTTGCCTTCCAACATTCAAAAGCATGCCTTCACCTGCGTGTTAAGATTAAGTCTATACGAGAGAAACGTTGTCATTTCATCCAAGGACAACATCTGGAAGCCAAGACGTGTTTGATAGGACTACTCTTCCTATATAGCCAGTAATAATTTTATAAAGCTAAGCTCGTCACACATGGGAAAAGCGAAGAACGGTAGAGACAGAATTGCAGAAAATTGCCGTTGCACAGATTGGTTTAGTGGCCTCAGTCCTGATGATATTGAGCTGGACACTGCTAACCGCCCAGGCCGACCTTTCCGTCAAGCACAGAACACCCCCTGGGGGAGGTATTTGGAGCACTCGACTAGATGGAGCACGCACAAACACACAAACACATGCACGCACGCACATCCCCTTCCGAACCGCCCCTCGAAGGACAACAAATGTCACGTGAGGGCAGAATGGTACGCTGGCATGAACACGAAGGGACACGGAGTATTAACATCACCTCGCAATTAATTAATTAGGTATTTATCGCGGATCAACTTTGCTTTAGGATACGCCATTATGATTGTTTCTTCATTTTTTGCTCTGTGTTAATATTGTTTCTATTTTGGGTTTGCCTGTACTTGGCAGTTACATTTAATACTGTACATGTATAAGTTTAGTTAATCTGTTTGTGTATTATTTTTCATTATTATTGTATGTATTATCAGTGTTTGCCTGTTATTGGCTTCTTGCTGTTGGCAAACACGTAAATAAATTAATTGAATTGAATTGAAAACAAACAGGGTTTCGAATTTATGAAAGACGCTGGCTTTCGTCTATGCTGAAGATGTTAAGCGGGCAAAAACTTAAATATCTTAAAGAATAGAACGTAAGTACTATTACATGCTAGTAAGGAAGTCGATCAACAGATAAAACAAGGAAAAAATAAGAGTTTGTTTCATGTCACTTAACTAGACGTGCCAACATAATAATATTGTAGATAATAAATCCTTCAAATTTCTGCAAATTCAGATACTCAGCGACGAACATAAAAGATCGAATTTACATTAATGAAGATGCTGAGATCAGATTAAATTCAGAATCTTTTTTCTTTTCCATAAAATACCTAAAAACCTAAATATTAAAATATATAAAACCATAATTTTAACTGTTGTTTTGAATGGCTGTGCAATTTGATCTCTGACATTACGGAAGAAACAGACAAGGTTTGATAACAGAGAGTTGAAGATAATATTTGGACGCAAGAGGGAAGAAGTAACAAGAGGCTGGAAAAAATTACATAATGAAACTCAGTAACTTATATTCTTCATTAAATATTACTAAATAAAATCAACGAGAAGGGCATGGAAGTTGTGAGAAACGGGTACACAATTTTTGTTAGAAACCCTGAAGGGAAGAGACCATTCGAAAGACCTGCGCGTAGATGAGAGGATAATATTAAAATGGGTCTTAATAAACTAAGGTGAGAAGTAATGAACTGGATTCATGTGGCTCGGGATATGAATAGGTGACGGACTCTTGTGAAAACGGTAATGATACTTCAGGTTCCAGGCGAAAATTTTCTTGGCCAGTTTGGCAACTATTCGCTTCCCAAGGACTATGCTCCATGTGGTTAGTTACTTTTAAACTGTGATGCAGTAAATAAATCGGCCTTCATACAGTTTTGTTGATTTTGAATGTTACGTTGTGAAAATTCAAGTCCTGATGCTAATGGTACATTTGGCTTGTTCCTCGAGGTTAGGGATACCTCAATCCTTTTATGATTTCTAACCCACGGAGAGAGGCAAGATGGTCAATAAAAGACACATAGAAAACAACACTCTCAGCTGAGTCAGGATAAATTACAACTGGGATCAGAGACATCGCACTTGTTTTGAGCCACGACATCGCAAGAGACAAATTATGTTGGGCTCTGGAGCTCAGAAGAGACGAGGAAAGCCAAACTTTGAAAAAGTGTCATGTCTACGGCATTTCCCGGGGTTCTGAGAGAGTTTTTTTTTCTACGTTTTTTGACCTGAAAGACAGCATTATGCAAATTGTCTGTCGTCGGGAGCTTACAGTAAAGCGAACATAAGGATTCATAAACTAACAAACCTATACCATTTATAACTTATTTAACAAAACAATGTTACATGTATTTTCAGAATGTCCTATTTAAAACGCAACGCCAACTATAATACAACGGTATTCTTTGCTTTGGTGACATCAAATGACAAGACAACATTAACTAACTAACTAACTAACTAGATGGCTTACCGAACCCGAAGGTTCATCACCGAATTAACCTAAGCTCTCCACCGGACCCTGTCCTGGGCCAACAAAATCCAGTCTCCTTCAACTCCTATCTCCCATAGATCTCGCCTGAGATTATCCTCCCATCTACGTCTAGGTCTCCCCAGCGGTCTCTTCCCTTCAGGTTTCCCAACCAGTACCCGGTGCACACCTCTTGTCCCATCCATGCGCGCTACATGCCCCGCCCATCTCATTCTTCTCGACTTAATCACCCTCACAATACTGGGGGAGCAGTACAGATTTTTAAGCTCATCATTATGCAGTTTTCTCCACGCCCCATCGTCTTCCCTCTTAGGCCCAAATATCCTCCTCAACACCCTGTTCTCAAACACCTGCAAGACAACATTTATTTGTGTTTCTATTCATTAAGAAATTACAGAACAGCTTTGCAGCAGATGCTGAAAAGTCCACCAGCTTCTGGAAGACACACAAGTACTCATTGTATCCCGAAATTTTGTTACCAATGCTGTCAAATTTGCTTCGGTGTGCATCTTCTGAAAGCATATGTAATAATCTGTTTCCACTGCATGTATGTTTTCTTTCGGACAATAACATTGACGACTTCTATTGTTTGTCATTTTTCGGTTGTTCAGGAGCGTAACCCCCAATTAAAAAACTGCGTTTAAGGGTAACAGCTGCTCGTTTTACGAGCTCTCATCAGGACGTTAAATATACAACAGACGTTCGGATCTACATCTGTAGACAGTGCTGAATGCATGGAAAAAGTAAAAACTTAAGTCTGGATTGAATGTACTGATCATATGAGACAGACATTGCAATGCGAGT